>PVIH01003007.1:60502-171969 GCA_004025045.1 Sigmodon hispidus
GAGAGAGAGAGAGAGAGAGAGAGAGAGAGAGAGAGAGAGAGAGAGAGAGAGAGAGAGAGAGAGAAATGGGGAATTCTGGGTTTTGTTTCCTTTATTTTTCTCTTTTTTCTTTTCTTAGTTTTCTTTCTCTCTTCCTTTTTCCTTTTCTTCCTTTTCTTTTCTTTCTGGTATTAGAGACTGAATGTGACCTTTGAACCACATCCCACTTTTTCAGCCTTAATGTGTTTTTTTTTTTTATACTGAAGTGTTTTGTTTAAAAAGAAACCTGCTTAGGTGGTTGCTATCTTTCCTTCGAAATGTATGTCGTACTATTTTTTGTTAGCTTCATTCTTAGATTTTTTTTTCTTTTATTATATATACAGTATACAAAAGAGGGCACCAGATGTCATCATAGATGGTTGTGAGCCACCATGTGGTTGCTGGGAATTGAACTCAGGACTCTGGAAGAACAGCCAGTGCTCTTAACCTCTGAGCCACCTCTCCAGCCCACATTTTTTTTAAAAAAAACTGATTTATTTGGCTATTACGCTTGAATTCCTCATACTTTGAGAGAGAAAGGGGAAATTTATTTTTTGAGAGACAGTCTGTGTAGCTCTGGCTACCCTGCCTCTGTCTCCCAAGTGCTGGCAGTAAAGGTGTGCACTAGCACACCTGGCCATTCATTTTATTTTTGATTTGGAGAATTGGTCCCAGGGCTTGCACATGCTAAGCAAGTGCTTCACTGCTGAGCCAGTATCTGAGGCTCTTGTCTATTCTTTCTTGTTCTATTCTTGAGACAGAGTCTCTACACAACCCTGGCTGTCCTGGAACTCACTAAATAGATCAGACTGGCCTTAAACTCAGATATCTATCTGCCTGCCTCTGCCTCCAAGTGCTGGGATCTAAGACATGTGTCAACACACCAGGCTTCCTATGTATTTTTATGAACTACTATGTGTTATATTGTTTAAGTGTTCTTTGCACCATTTTTAATGTAGCTATATTGTGGAATTTATTTAATTCACGATAATTTTGTCACACATCTTAGTTTCATGTATGTGTTTGTTTACAGTTTCTGAACACAGTGTGAATGGTATTTTTTCCTTAGGTCTTAAACCATTTTTTAAGAGATTATTTTTTTTCCTCAAGGTTTATTTTTATGCTGGTATTTTGTCTGCATGTATGTCTGTGTGAGGGTGTCAGGTCCTGGAACTGGAGTTACAGTTGTGGGCTGCCACACCGGTGCTGGCAATTGAACTCAGGACCTCTACAAGAGCAGTCAGTGCTCTTAGCTGCTGAGCCATCTCCCCAACTTGATCTCAAACCATTTTAATATTTTTATGCAGTGTCTGTTTTGATCTGAGAATGCTCATGATAGCCTAGAGAATTTGAGGTGACTTTTTAAACAATTATTTGGCATTGCCAGACTAAGTCTATTAATAACGACTTAATAGTTTTTTAATTTTAATTTAAAGTCTTAAATTTAGTAACTGAGGTTTTGATTCTTGTGTCATTTAATTCTTTTATTCTAAAAAATTTCATTGTTTTTTTAAAAGCCAATCATAACTCTATGGAATAATTCGAAGAGGAAAGTAAAGATTCATTTTAGAATCTATATTCTAGATAAAATGGGTTAATAGATACACAGTGATTTGAAGGTAAATGTTAGGTCATAAATTTTCTCTTAATTTGTAATCCATTGAAAGGGAGTTAATACTATAAAAAAGTAAGGATTATTAAAAACAAAGGAAAATGAACATAAATCATTTGAGGAATAATGAGCAGGATGAGAGAATGGAAAGGAAGAAAAATTTACACCAGCAATCTAAGGCGAGATAGTGTCTGTATTTGAACATTAAATTTAGCTCCAAGCTTCCTGGCAAGCAAGTGAAGAAAGGAAACAGGATGGATTTCATGGTTATTGTCTGATAAAGAAGCTTATCAGTTTTTAGTAGAGAAAAACTTAGTAAAGTCTTGGATTATAATGAATCTAAATACATATGCAAGGAATGTACTTTTTTCTCATCTGTAAATTATAAAATTTTTGCTGTTGCTGTTTTCACTGCTATAGTTAGTTGTATTTGGTCAGTTTAAATTCATGTCTCCTGTTGTTAAAAGTGGAAATAGTGTGGCTGGGGTGTGTTTATGTATTGCCTCTAGGGCTGAAGCCATTGACGAACAGGAAACTGAAAGCTAAAAGTTCAGGAAATGTATTGTATTTGGATTGTATGGAGAAAATATATATAGTACTTAACTAATGAAGTTTGTGACCATTTTAAGACTGAAATTTGTATTGGTGTATTTGGAGATGGCTATTGGGGATTGTGACAACAATACCCCGAAAGTTTAAACATGATAATAGATGCAGCCAGTGGCTCATGAAGGAGAGGCTGAGTGTGAGGGGACACGTGCTGCAGATGTGCTCAGTCAGGCTCTCAGGAAGAGGCACAGCCACATTCCAGGGCTGTGATCTTTAAGACCTAGTTTTAGTTTTATTAGACCTAGTTGGTGCTAATAAAAGGGAGACCTCTGTCTTACAAGATACCCCATTTCACTCACAGCAAGTCTTGATGGTCAGGTTATATTTTCTTATGTTTAATCTTATTTTTCTCCAATTTCATGTATTTAATAGTTTTTTAGTGTTAAAGTTATTAGCAATATTATCTTAAAAGTTAGCTGTTTCCCAAATATTTTCTAATTATGGCAATGTAGAAGTTGCACAAAGAATATAGATTTTTTTTTTTAAAGCCTGGGAGGGTCTTTTTAAATAGCCCTGTCTGTCCTGCTGTCCTGAATATACACCAGGGTGGCCACAAACTCACAGAGGTTTGCCTGCCTCTGCCTCTGCCTCTTCCTCTGCCTTCCAGTGTGCTGGGATTAAAGACGTGCACCACCACCTGGTTTTAAAGGGGAAATTTCTAATACTGTATATGCTTGTTCATTGTTATGTGTATATGCACATACATAATTCTGTTACTTTAAGGCAAAGGTTAGCTAAGTAGCCCAGGCTGGCTTGGAACTCTTGGTCTTCTACCTTTGCCTCTAGAGTGCTGGGATTATAGGTGTGTACAGCCATACCTGTCTCACTGTTGTGCATTTTAACAAGAATGGTAGATTGTGAAGTCAATCACACAAAATATTTAAAGGTCACATAAGTGAACTTTGTCTTCCCAAGTTCTTGTGAAAAACTTTGGCTGTGTTGGATGGGCATTGTTTTGACAGCTCAGGTGAATCTTTTGTCAGGATTGAGTTTGGTTTGGGTCTGCTAAGATTATTTATAGATTCATTCCTGAAGTACTCTAGAGACCAAGAGGGCTGAAGGCCCTGAATAGATAGAAAAGATTAGTCCAGGAGGTGAAAAGCAGTACTCTTCCAAGGGAAGGTTCTAGAATGTTTTTTTCTAGCAGAGAAGGGAGTGAGCTCTGGGCTGATAGGGAGCTGGTATAGTGGGAAGGTGTTGGACTTTTAGGTGTAGCTGACTTCTCATTGAAGCAGAAGCTTCTTTTCAAGAGGGACAGTTGAAGCCAGGCATGACAGCTCATACTTTTAATTCAGAGACAGCATCAGGTGGCCCATTTGGACTGTGTAGCAAGACTGTTAAAAAACCAAAGGGCAGGGCTGCAGAGATGGCTCAGGGGTTAAGAGCACTGGCTGTTCTATCAGAGGTCCTGAGTTCAATTCCCACCACCCACATGTCGGCTCACAGCCGTTTGTAACTGTAGTCCTATGGGATCTGGTCCTTTTCAGGTATGCAGATGGGCATGCAGACAAAACACCCACATACATAAATGAATATTGAAAACGTATAAATCTATAAGCATAATAGATAGAATGAAAACATAGAAGTAGGGAAATGGGGACCAAAAGCCCCCTTCCTTAACTCTTTGGGAGGAGGGACTAGTTGCTTTCTGTTCACCACCTTGCTTGACCCCCAGTGAGTGTCTGTAAATAGTTGTTAATGAATGCTGACTTTCTGATTAAGCACTTGCAGTAACTTACATTTCCTGCATTGTGGGTCAGTGGGTCATCAGGATTGTTATGTTCATCTAAAGAGTTTTTGTATACCCAATCTTTTCTTTATTAATGAGAATTAAAATTTAACAGACTGATTTTTAAAAATTTTATTTACCTATTTATTTTTATTTTAAAGGCTTTAGTATTTTCCCTGCATGTATGTCTGTGTGAGGGTGTTGGGTTCTCTGGAGCTGGAGATACAGACAGTTGTGAGCCACCATGTGAGTGCTGAGAATTGAACCCAGGTCCTCTGAAAGAGCAGTCGGTGCTCTTAACCTTGGAGCCATCTCTTCATCCCCTTGAAAAGAATTTTTTTTAAATTTATAACAGACTGATTTTTTTTTAAAGATATGAATGCTTACTCATAAAAGAAGTGGAAAAAAAAATTTCCTCCTCTGAATCCTGTGATTTGGAATGGCTTGATCTATTTCCTAGATGCTTTCACTGCACTTACAAATGCATATGGCTTTGTTGTTATTTTTGAGACAGGGTTTTACTACGTAACTTTGGCTGGCCAGGAGCTTACAATGTAGACTAACTGGCCAGTCACAGAAAGCTACCATCCTCTGCCTCCCAAGTGGTATGCCCCACTGAATCCCACTATGCATATGTATTCTTTTTTTTTTTTTTAAACTTTATTTATTTGCCTTGGTGTTTGCCTGGAACTGGAACTACAGACAGTTGTTAGCTGCCGTGTGGGTGCTGGGAATCGAACCCGGGCCCTCTGGAAGAGCAGACAGTGCTCTTAACCGCTGAGCCATCTCTCCAGCCCCGCATATGTATTCTTAATACACATATATTATTCTGTGGTAGTGGAGGCCAAACCAAAGGCCTTGTGTATGTTCAGTAAATATCCTATCACTGAACTATATTCTTGACCCTTAGAACAGTTAGATTCTGCTCTATAAATTGCTTTTCTCTTTTATGTAATTCTTAAATATCTTTATATATCAGTTTCCATATAACTGTTAACTTATTTTTAATTGCTACATAATATTCCATTGTTGAGATTTATACTAATAGTCCATTAAAAATTATTTCTCTGTGGCTGAGGAGATGACCCAGTCAAATACTTCTGTGCAAGCATGGGGACCTGAGTTTTGGTCTCTGACATCCGTGTAAAGACCCATACGCATGGTGTGTGCCTATAATCCTAACTCTGGGAAATAGAGAAAGATAGAACTTGATAGCCAACCAGCCTAGCAGAATTCATACTATATCCATGTTTAGTGAGAGAAATCTTAAAAAGTGACTGAGAAAGGCACCCAGTATTTACCTCTGGCCTCCACATACATAGACGTGGGTATACACCAATATACACAGGCACAAAGAAATTCTTTTCTTCTTCTATTAGAAGTGTGTTTAGTAGCCTTCCACCAGATACTTGTTTCTGAGAATATCTGCAGTTAGTTTTCTGACTATGATGTTGCTGGGCTAAAGGGTATTAAACTTTTTGTGGATATTGGCAGATTTGCTCCTAAAAGCATAGTGCCGGTTTGCATTTTCACTAGGAATGTAGGTTAATTAAAAAGAATTATTTTTTGGTGAATATGCAAATTTCATTTTGTGGACAGAATCAGGGACTCTTCTCTTTGCCAGCTAATCATCCGTTCTTCAGAGACTTCTCCCTTTGTCAGTTTCACTGTATGGAAACAATTGTAGCATCTGGGGTTATTGAGAGGCTCTCCCGTGAGCCCTGTGCTCTGCTAAAGTAAGGCGTCAATGTACAGATCTGTATATGTGCCCTGTGCTGCATGAAGAGACAAATGGTGGGGCCGACTTGCTCTTTCATAGTAGCAGCAGAACAAGCCTCTCCAGAGGACATGGGAAGGTGTGAGAGTGCGCTGTGATGTTCCTAGTGGAGGGACCAGCAGGTGCAGCCCTGGGGAAGGAACAGGGGAGTAGGATGTTTGCTGGAGCAGCTCAAGCCAAGTGTGTGAGGTGGGAATGAAACATTATCTCAGAGACAGCCTGTGATCATCATGGAGGGCTGTGAGCATGGAAGGGCTTTGGAGTCTACGCTGTTTGTGATGGGAAGTCATTGGAGGGTTGCCAGACTAAGTTGTTCTAAGCTAGTCTGTCTGATTGTCACTTTCCTTACAAATGCTTCAGTTCCCATTTCCTTTGGAATAAAGTTCAAATGCTGTATTCTGGTACACAAGGTCCTTTAGTCAAGCCTCTGCTATTTATTTAGCATCGTCTGCGTCTTTCCCACATGTACCCTTCACTTTAGCCAAATTGGATCACAAGCAGTTCCTGGATGGGTCACGGTGATTCATGTCTTTGCTTCTTCCTGCACACTGCTAGCCCTCAGGAAGCCCTCCCTCTCTCTGCCTGCTATGGACACTGGCTTGGTATTAGAGGGTCTTCACCCCTCTTGTTCACTGGTCATCCCCTGCAGTTCCTTTCTGCTCTAGCCACAGTCCCTTTCTCTTTTTAAGATTTATTTATTATGTCTATAGTGTTCTGCCTGTGTGTCTGCCTGCAGGCCACAAGACGGCACCAGATCTCATTATGAGTTGTGAGCCACCATATCAGGACCAGTCCTCTTAACCACTGATCTATCTCTCCAGTCCATCTAGCCAGTCCTGAACTGTGCTGTCCTCCCTGCCCACCTCTTTGTTCTCTCACCACACCCTTGCTGGGTGAAAGCCATCCTTCAGTCCCATCTCCAGTACTGCCTACCATACTTTTCCCTTACTCCTTCACTGTGGAGGGTAGTCAGGCGCTCTGCTGCATAGGAAACCTTCGAATGGCGTGCTTTAATGTCCTTTATAACTCTTTGTGCAGAATCTCTGCATTCTTCCTGCTCAGTTCCTATGCATTTTGTATAGGGCCAAAGAATAATTAGACAACTGTTGGTTTTCAAGCTGCAAAAATGAATGTACAATTAAATGTCTGATAAGTCAGCAAAACAAATTAGCTGGACTATTGATGACATAGTAACCCCCATTCTTCATAAAACTGATGCCAGCAATTAGTGTATCCATTTATTTGTTTTTATTTATGCGTACACATGGATACCTGTGTGAATGTATGCTCTGTGAGTTCAAGCCATCAGAGAATCCAGGAGAGGACATTGGGTTCTCTGGAGCTGGAGTTACAGGTGGTTGTGAGCTCGGGTGGGTGCTGGGAACCCCACTTAGATTCTCTGGAAGAGCAGTAAGGCCTTTTAACTCCTGAGCCTCTAGTGTAGCTGTTCTTGAGATGCCGCTGATGAAATATATTTAAACATAAATACTTACTTTGTTGTTTTGTTTTTACAGGTAGTGTTTCTCAAAAGCTAACCTAGTCTCAAACTCAGTATGCGGCTGGGAATGACCTTAAATTGATCCTCTGCCTCAGCCTCTTGAGTTCTGGGATTACCTATGTGAACTGCCATACCAGGCTCGAATTTGGTGGAAACCATAAGACGGTGATGTGAATTAGGACAGTGAACCACATCACTGTCCTAATTCAATTAGTTACTGAACCACATCAGTGACCAGCATGGCACAATAACCTCAAGAGTGCAGTAGTGCTGGGCATACCTTGTCAGTAACCAACAGCTCTCTAATTGGACTTGAGACCTTCTCAAGGGCTGGAGAGATGGTGCAGAGGTTAAGAGCTCTGGCTGCTTACTTCACTTACTTCACTTCCAATCAGGAAACTTTTCTTTGCAAAAAAATGGAGACTACTACAGAAAACCACAACCAAACAAAATGCAGAATTGTGGGCTGGTCCCACTGGAATTTAAAAACTCAACATATTGAAATACTTCATAGGTTTTGTGGACATTTGAAGTTTGCTGTAGGACAGAATCTAAACTTAAAAATCTATTAAACTCTCTTATCATGAACACCAACCAAAGTCACCTCTCTCTCTCTCTCTCTCTCTCCCTCCCTCTCTCTCTATTTCTGTTTGTTGGTTTTGGTTTTTTAAAATTTATTTATTTTATGTGCATTGGTGTTTGCCTGCATGTATAACTGTGTAAGGGTGTCAGATCTTGGAATTACAGACATTTGTTAGTTGCCATGTGGCTGCTGGGAATTGAACTCAGGTCCTCTGGAAGAACAGTCAGTGCTCTTAACCTCTGAGCCATCTCTCCTACTCTGTTTGTTTGTTTTTTAAGACAAGGTTTCTCTATGTATCCCTGGTTATCCTGAAATTCACTCTGTAGCCCATGCTGACCTGGAACTCACAGAGATCCATCAGCTTCTGCCTCCCAAGTGCTGGGATTAAAGGGGTGCACCACTGTCCAGCCGAAGTCACTTTTATAACATCATGACTTGACATGCTTTGGTTTCCTCTTATACTTTTCAGTTGACTCATAAAAAGAAACACAGTTGCTAGGATGGTTCATACACCATAATCCCAGCACTCAGTAATCTGGGGCAGGAGAATGGATAGCTTCAGTCCCAACCTAAGCTACATAGCAAGATCCTATCTCAGAAAACATACAAATAGAGCAGTGTTTAAGTCATTTTTAAAATTGTGATAATTATTAATGATCATTTGGGATATAAAAATCAGACTTTTTCTCATAATCATTTCTTATATAGATTAAAGATCAAAATAAGGACTAAGTGTGAGTGGGTGTTAGTGCTACACACCTTTAATTCCAGTACTCAGGAGGCAGCAGCAGGTGGATTTCCATGAGTTCAAGGCTAGCCTGCCTTACAGAGTAAGTTCCAGGACAAGTAGAGCTATACAGAGCAACCTTGTCTTAAAAAAAAAAAAAAGAAAAAAAAGAAAAAGAAAGAAAGAAAGAGCTGTCTATAAAGGAGCATATGGTAGGGCAAGCATTCGTAACTAATGTCTCTGTGTTATAATTTGGGGGCTGGAGGTCTAAGAAAGTCCACTATAATAAAATTGTATAAAACAAGTATTGCTAGAACAAATAAATAGTCCCTAATTTGAAAAGTGTAGCTTCCCCTTGACACTATAAGTCTACTACTTGTCTACTACTTTAACTGATAATAAGTAAAATCTTCCAAAAATTCAGGTATTTAATGTTGCGACCGCCTCGACCAGCAAGGAAGACGCAACACCAAGCTCTCCTTTCAGCAGTTTATTCAGGAACCCTGAACAATCTTCTTCTGACCCCGGGGAAACCTGCTCGTGGCCTAAATAGCCTCTGGGTAGCCAACCCTAGTACGCCACATGGGCACTACCGATAGGCCCAGGTATGGAAGCAAGCCAGATTCTTAGCCTTAGCCAAATATGGAGTTGTTTATCACTGAGAGCACTCACCATTGGGAAGGTGGAAGGCGGAAGCCAGTGCCATCTTCAAGGCACGCAGCTCTCTACAATTTAATCCTGCCCCACCTCTGCCTGCCTCTACCTAGCTCATCTATGTTTTGCCTCGAGCTTTTTACTTTTATTTTGTGTGTCCTACTTTCCTGTTTATTCTGTGTCTGTCTATCTGGCTCTATTCTGTCTAGAGCCTAGATTCTATTCTCTCTCCCTGCCAGCCCTGCCCATCCCTCTCCTCCCTAGCTCTTGGCCATTCAGCTTTACATTAGACCAGTCAGGTGCCTTAGGCAGGCAAGACGAAATTGCAACACATCTTTACATCCTTAAGCAAGTGCAGCAGAAACAAATGTAACACATCTTTACATAGTTAAACAGTTATTCTGCAACATAAACAAACTTAATACATCTCTACTTATACAAATATTCTATTCTATAGCACTTTTTACCTGTTAAAACACCACTCATTCCATCCCTTTTTTTTTTTTTTTTTTTTTTTTTTTGGTTCAAAAGAGGAATTTGTAGGCTTGTGCTTCTGATTCTGACCAAAATATAGGTATAAAGATTGAATTTGCTTTCCTGGCAAACAAAAATCCCCAGACAAAATATATGAGACAAGAGTTTCAAACGCCAGTGACTCAGCAGCAAAGGGGAGCATGATCCTTGGGGAAATAAATCAGCAGGTAAAACCTTGGCTACACAGCAGCAAGATTGTCAAACAAAAAATGTTTTAGTTACTACCAACCAAATGACGAGACCAGGCAGAGAACATCAGGGAGAGTACCCAGAAGCAGGTGCCTTGGTGGATGAATACAGCCCTCAGTGGCAGAGTCTTCTCGAAAATGATCAGATTGGTTTGGGGTAACCTTTTTTTTTAAGATTTATTTATTATGTAGACAGTATACAGAAGAGGGCAACAGATGTCATCATAGATGGTTGTGAGCCACCATGTAGTTGCTGGGAATTGAACTCAGGATCTCTGGAAGAGCAGTCAGTGCTCTTAACCTCTGAGCCATCTCTCCAGCCCCCTGATTTTGGGTAACTTAACCAGGATAAAATCCCATATTTAGAGGAATGCAAAAATACCTGGTCCTCACTGGGGCCAAATTCAGTTAGCCTCTGGTGAAAAATCACCAGGTTTTGCAAGCAGCAGGGAAAGGTAGTCAATAGAAGCAGACCCAGAAATGACTCTGTTGATGAAATTAGTAGACACTGAAGTAGTTGTTAATTGCTATATTCCATTTGTTCAAGAAAACACAGCAAAGACTGAGATTATTGAATACAAATAGGAAAACTATGACCTCATTTGAACAGAGAAGTGAAACTTAGAGTGTGTGATGATAATAATACCACAGCCCGGGTCCGTAGCAGACAAAGTGGTAAAAGAGAAAACTTAGAAAACTTGAAGCCTTGACAGAATCTTATTACAGATAGTTAAAAAAAAAAAAAAAAAGTTTGGGATAAAGGAATCATCTGTGAAACAGCTATAAGGACATGTTATGTATATAATTGTAGTTTTTAAGAAAAGGTACATTAACCTTTTTAAAAAAGGAAAAAATAGGAACTTCAAATTTTGACAAGGGAAAATGTAGAAAAAACTGATATGTTTAATAGAAGATCCAGAGCAAGAAGATAGATTCACATAAAAACTGTATCAGTGGCCACACTAAGTATAAATGACCTAAAAAAATCTCCATTTAAAAGAGTGATATAAGTTGGATAATAAGTCATTGTGTGCTATCTAGAAAAAGCTCACTATGAATAGAAACATACAAATAAAAATAGAATACTCTATGCTAATACTATCTAGAGGAAGCTGGAATAATTGAATTGACTTTACATCAACTAGATTTTAATGCCAACAAGATTACCAAGAATAGAAAAAATGGCTCAATAGTTAGGAATACTTACTGTTCTGCCAGGGGGGCTGAATCTAGTTCCCAGGACCCTCATTGGGTGGCTCAGCACACTCTGTAGCTACAGGGAATGTAATGACCTCTTCTGGCTTCTGCCAATAGTCACATGCATATTTACCTACACATAAATGTTAAAAACAAACAAGATTATCAAGAAGAAAGACCTCGTGTTAAAAATGTCATGTCCTAAATATTTAATAGTTTGAAATATTTATGTACTTAAAAACAGAACTTCAAAATACATGAATCAGAATCTGATAAACCCTAAAGAGGTCTCTAGTTATGCTTGGAGAGTACAAAACTGACCTGTTTTTATCAACTGATAGAATAGTAAATGAATGACACCACCACACTACCTCACCCCGGGAGGGGCCATCAAAAGTGATTTAAAAGACAGCACTTGTTAGTCAGCTGCCTGAGTTGACATTTATGATAGTCTATCCATTATTAACCAAATATACTTTATTTTCAGTTTCACATGAGATACACACTAAAAGAGATCATATCTTAGTTCATAAGACAATGTCAAAGATTTCTATGACTTTATACTCAAATATGTAATCTGACCAGAAGAAATTAAGTTAAAAATTAATGCTGGGTCTGGCCATAGTGGTACATGCTTTTAATTCCAGCACTCAGGAGGCAAAGGCAGACAGATTTCTGTGAATTCAAAGCCAGCCTGGTCTACTTAGTGAGTTCCAGGAAAGCCAGAGATATATTTCTGAGAGAAAGAGAGAGAGAGAGATAAAATCATTTCTGGGTATTGGAGAGATGGCTCACCAGTTAAAACTACTACTGACTGCTCTTCCACAGGACCTGGGTTCAATTCCCAGCACCCACATGGTGGCTCATAAAATTTGTAACTCTAGTTTCAGGAACTCTTCTAGCCTCTGAGGGCACTAGGCACATACAGACATACATGTGGGCAAAACACCCATACATATAAAATAAAATGGAAAAAACATGCTGCATATAGTGATGCACAGTTTTAAACCCAGCATTTGGGAGACAGAAGCAGCTGCATCTCTGAGTTTGAGGCCAGCCTGGTTTACATAGTCAGCTCTAGACCAGTCAAAGCTACATAGATTCTGTGTCAAAAAAAAAATTTTTTTTTTATTGAAAACTACTTGGAAAATCATAAGCATTTAGAAATGAACACGTTTTTTAGAAACTAAAAGGTTAGAAAAAGTATTTGAATTTTAATAAGTTCCTCAAATTTGTGATTTATAGTTATGGATATAGTCAAAAAATTCAAAAGTATAAAGTCACAAAGAAGTATCTTTAGCCTTTTAAGAAAGTAGATAGAGAAAAAAAGCTAAAGTAAACAGAAGAAACAGGTCAAAGATAACAGCTTAAATCAGTAAAATAGAGTAGTAGGGAAAGTCAGTGAGGTAAAAGGTCGTCTGTGGGAGAACACGTGGTCTGTGACTGTCTATCCTGATGGACCAGAAGGAAGAGGTACACATTACTATTTGGGAGTGAGACTAACTAAAGTATAGAACAGGCAGTTTTAAAAAGAAGATAAAAATAGTACGAGTTGCTTTACACTAGTAAGTATCTGGTGATTCAAGACAATAAAGCTTATTTCAGAAGCAGTGAGCAGCCTGAGAAGTGCTCCATCTGAGGAAAGCAAAGCAAACAGCTGAATTCCTTCAAGGAAAACTAAGCCCTCCATAATTTCACCTGGAGAATCTGCTAGATGTTTTAAGAACCATAGCATCAGTTTTGCAGAGACTCTTGGATAACAATTGACAGAGAGAATATTTCCTAACTCATTCTGTGATGCCAATGTTATCACTAATGCCAAACTTGAACAAATAGATGGGGGGGGTTGGGCAGAAACAATAACCCTGAAGAACATATACCACGTGGTGGCTCACAACAGTCTAAGGGAATCTGAGGCCCTCTTCTAACCTCGACAGTCACCAAACATGCACATAATACACAGACATACATGCAGGCAAAATACATTCATAAAATAATAAGGCCTTAGAATTTGTTTAACAGAAAAGAAAAAAAAGACTGCCAGGGGTTGGAGAACCTGGCTTTTAATTCTCAGGACCCACATAGCAGCTCAAAACTGTAAAGTTCCAGGTGGATTCAACACCTTCACACAGACATGCATGAGAACAAAAATAAAATTTAAAGGAAAAAACTATCTTTTTATAAACAAAATCTTTGGAGCCAATTGATATTTGTATTTAAGAAATAATTTTTGTTTTATACTATACATCTTGGTAGGTGGAGGCTTAGGTGGGTATATATAACCCCTTTTTATTTCTAAAATTTGCAGTTTAAGTATTGGGTGTCATCATTCCACAATACCTTAACCCTGTAGCTTGACCCTGCAGATTGCAAGGGATCTCAGGATCGTGATTAATATCTCATAAGTTACAAAAATTAATTGAAGTGTTTGCTAGTAAGCAGGATCAATATCAGATTTTGGTTGTGATGGGGGTCCTAGGAAGGAGGTTGTTACAGATGATTAATGGCATCCAAAGTGGTTTCACCCAGGAGCAGAAGCGACTGTATCAGAAAAAGTATCAACTATACATGAACATATTTTAAACGTTCAAATTCTGATATATGAGTAATACCCGTTTGCCAATTGGTGTTAGATTTTTAACCCCAAGGGTTAATTCCACCATTAGAGGGCAGCAGAGTGGAGCCAGCACAGGAGGCAAGAAGACAGTTGGCACAAGATGGCACAAGAGCAAGTATTAGTCAAACCTGGGAGTCTGACCCCAAGTGGTTTATTTTAGGCTTATTTAAGCACAGCACAATCTGGTGAAAACTATTCTTGTGACCACAAAGCATGCCTAAGTCTCTGAGGAACAAAATAATCTAAATATAGATCAGGTATGACTATATCAACTCCGTAAAGTACATGTGACACCTTCCATAAAGCTAGGTTCTGTAGACTGAGAAAATGAATTTATGAGGACCATCCAGTGCTGGGAAATCTGCCATACAAATGGCCCAAAGGTCACCTGGCAAGAGCACTTGTGCCTCAGCTTTCTGTGTGGAAATCGGGTTTGCACTCCTTCCCTTGAAGGAACAACCCTATGTATTTAACAGTCTGGATTCCCTTAATGTATGTCTGTGAGTACAAACACCTCTTTTTGTGCCCCCTACAAAAAGTAAATCCACTTGATTATAGATTTAAATGTAAAGCACAAATTTATGAAATTCCTGGAAGAAAATTTTTGTAGCTTTGGATGTAGCAAATTTTCCTGAAGTGAAATAAGTAAAAGAAAAAGCCAACAGGACTAGTTATGTTGACACTCCTGTAATCCCAGCATTAAGAGATGGGGCAGTCTGAGGTGCACAGCAGACAGATTAGAGACCACGTGGAGACCTGAGCTGAGAGAAAAGAATTAGAAAGGACAGAACGAGGCTGGAGAGATGGCTCAACGGTTAAGAGCACTGACTGTTCTTCCAGAGGACCTGAGTTCAGTTCCCAGCAACCACATGGCAGCTAACAACTGTCTGTGGTTCCAAGACCTGACACCCTTACACAGTTATACATGCAGGCGAAACACCAATTCACATAAAATAAAGTATTTTTTTTTAAAAAAAAAAGAAAAGGACAGAAGGAAATTTTGTGGATGACAGATCTATTTATCTGGGTTGTGGTAGTGGCTTCGTGGGTATAGGGAGAGTGCACGTTCTCACACACTGTATGTTAGAGTATGAGCAGTTTATTGTTTCTCACACAGTTTGCTAAGGAACATAATGCTCATACATTCTTCAGCATTTCTTGTATGCTACTCACATTTTAAAGCAGGTATTTCATCTCATTATAGAGAGGAAAGGTTAGTGAGTAGGAAGAATGTATTCTGTGTGTAATTGTTTTCTTGCAACAATGTTGTGGAATTGAAAGACCAGGTAATGGGTGGTAGCTAGCAATGTACACATTTAGTTATAGCACTTGGAAGGGAGAGGCAGGTGGATCTCTGTGAATTCAAGGCCAGCTTGGTCTACAGAGTGAGTGCCAGGACAGCCAAGACTATACAGAGAAATCCTGTTTTAATCAATCAATCAATACCAGTAAATAAGTAAATAAAAAATAAAGTAAGACCAGTTAAGTACCCTGGTCTGTGTTGTCTGATATACTGAAGGCATTTTCAGAAGAACTATGAAATGTTAGATTTTACTTTGCTATCAGATTGGAACTTGATTATCTAAATGGTTGGTAGAGAAAAAGAAAGGACAGAACAGTAGGAGAGCCCTAAATGTGGGTTTAAGGACTCAGTATTTCTTCACTATATTCTCCGGAGAAACTCAACAGAATGGCTCTGGAAGGGCTTTGGATGCTGCTCTGGTTACCAAGCAAGGGGCCTATTGTGGGTGTGTGCAAGGCTAAAGACTGGATATTCCCATGAGTTCTTTCTAGAAGGATGGAAGTGTTTTGAGACAGATTTCTCTCTGTAGCCCAGGCTGGCCCCGAACTCACAGAGATCATCTGCATCTGCCTCCTGAGTGCTGGGACTAGAGGTGTGCATCAACTGTGCCCTGCTTACATGAGTTCTTAAAAGGAAGAGAAACTTTTTGGTTAGAAGGCGGGAGAGTGGAGAGCAGCTCAGGATGGCACCTGAAGTCCACCTCTGGCCTCCACGGGAATACACAGTGAATAACATGGCAAATTTAATTTAGGAAGAACAAAGAAATTTAGCACTTGAAGATAGAGGAAGGGATCGATCCACCAGCAAAGACACTGTAGGTTGCGCCTAGAATCTGGGGAAGACCAAGGGGCAGTTACATACCAGGGCCACAGGCAGGTGTACCTTGCTTCTTTTGCTCTTTCTGCATGTCTCCCCTCCAGATGTGCAGATTTTTAAACTACATGATTCCAGCCAGTGAGTCTGTAGTCATTTGTTATAGCAGCTACAGAAAACGAGGGCTGTGTCTAAGGGGAGGTTAGAATTATTATTATTATTATTATTATTATTATTATTATTATTATTATTACTATTATTTGAGGACTAGAGTTGAAAATTGAGCTCCATAATATTAAAATAACTTTTTATTCCTTGGGAATTTTTCCCTTCCACCTGTCAAATCTGACTTCCCGTAAAGCAGAGATTTATTCACTAAAGGTAATTCCTAAACATAAAGTCTTAGAGCCAGAGTGTCGTCTTAGCCTAACCTCCTGCAATTTATAGCTAGAAAAACTGTGAGGGCAAAGGCTTCATGGCTAGTGCCTATATATGAGGGTGTGTGCCTTCTGGCCTTTCTGCCCTGCCTGTTCTTACATGAGGAAGGCTTGTTCTCACACCCAGAATGCTATTCTTTTTTTAAAATTTGCTTTATTCCATGTGCTCACAAACCTTCAAATATGCAGAAATTAGAAAGGTGTACAAACTACAAATAGATGCTATATATTAAATTTTGATGTAATTTATTTTTTAAGAAGCAGGAAATTTTTAGAGATAGTTCAAAATACACTTATTAGTGTGCTTTTTAGTACTCTGAGGAAATAATTCTTTAGTGTTTAGTGCTATTCTACAGTTCTTATTTTGAACTTCAAAATGGCCTTAAGGTAACACAAGGAAGCAGCAGTTTAACATCTGCTTGATTTACATTGAAATGTTTTGAGTGAGATACTGGCTTCTTACAAGAGAATGCAATATTTTATGTGTATAGATGTTCTGCCTGAATGTCTGCCTGTTCACTCTGTGTGTGTGTGTGTGTGTGTGTGTGTGTGTGTGTGTTACCTGCAGAGGCCAGAAGAGGAGTCAGATAACAGGGAGGTGGTTATGAACTACTGTGTAGGTGCTGGAAATCAAAGCAAGCCAGGCCCTTCATAAGAGCAGTCAGTGCTCCTAACTACCAGCCATGTCTCCATACCCAGCTGTGGATATGACAGTACATACGACCTTGGTTCTATAGGGTTTTTTCCCTTCAGCACAGCTGTGTGACTCATCCTTTCCTCTACTTGCTGTATGGTATGCACAGGTATGCTTCCAGTGTACTTCACACCTACATGTTTAATTTTGCGCAGTTTTTCTTAGTTACCACTCCTGAGGAGCAACAAATCTCATTCTTAATTTTAAAGTTACAATTGGGTGCGGCATCATTTTTTCCACATTTAACTTAGAGAAGTAATCTAGTCAGCTGGCCATGGGATTTTAGTGCTGACTCCTCATGCTGCCTGGTCTTTCACTATCCTAGTTTTGGCTGCTTTTGAAAATCACAGTTCTTCTCACCATTTAGGAGTACTTCTTATATGCCCTCTATTTGTACTAAGCAATAGAGGTGTTTGTTTGTTTTTTAAAGTAACACTTTCCACAGTATGATGTTTATTGGCTTCTGTTGGTGTGTTCTCAGAAACTAGAGGCAGACTTGGAACTAAACTATTAGGTGTTAGTGAGTCACCTCGGTTAATAATCTACCACTCTTGACACCAAGCAGAAATTTGGCTTTTTTTTTAAAGATTAAAAACATGGATCCAGTGTGGTAGCACACTCTTTTAATCTTTAGCACTTGTGAGGCAGAGGCAGGTAAATCTCTGAATTTGAGTTTAGCCTGATTAATTTAGCAAGTTCCCAGCCACCCAGAGCTATATAGTGAAATCCTATCTCAGAAACAAAACCAAACATCATGGACCGAAGCTATAAAGAGTCATCCTGCTGTCTCTGCCCTCACTGTCATGGAAATTTGGTGGATATACCTGTTTCTGCTGCTCTAGAGTCCTCAGTAGGGCAGCCTGGCTCAGCATAGGTTTGGAGTCCCCTCCTGAAGTTCACATTCAGAACCTCAAAATCTTAAAGAAAGAAGCTAAGTAAGTAAATAAATGTTTGAGGTTTTTTTTTTTAAATTTTATGTGTATGGATGTTTTTCCTGCATATGTGCATGAATATCAAGTACATGCCCAGTGCTGGAGGATAGGAAGGATGAAGGGTCCTTAGACCACAGTCAGAGATGATTGTGAACTGCCATGTGGGTTCTTGGAATTGAATTGAAGTCCTCTGGAAGAGCACCCAGCTCTTAACCACTGAGTTATCTCTCCAGCCCATGAGTGGAGGTTTTATTACTAGGAAGAAGTGAAGAATATTGCTACAGCATTTAACAGCCATGCCTATTGGATAGACTATACGCTGGGGTTTCATGACTTGTTATGGAGTCCTTAGTTAGCAAAGCATCAAGTCACAAAAGTGCCGGAGCAAGCCTGGACTGCTTGCCTCAGCAGATGGACGAGCACTAAGGGTTTTGAAGAGTGACAGGGTGGGAACACAGGGCAGCAGAGCAGTGACTTGTGTGCTTTGGAAGTGGGTCCATCAGCTGGAGTGTCTCAGTTGTTCACAGGACTAATACTCAGCATGAGGCTTGGACTATAAAGTTTGAGAACCAGGCTAGGGATATATAGCTCGGGTAGAGTGCAGCCAGCGTGCACAGGCTCTGGGTTCACTGTCCAGCAGTAGCTGTGACAATATTTTCATCTTAATTACCATTAAACCCCCTATATGTAACTGTCACCAAGACTTCTCATCATGCCTCAGCTAGAGTTCCTATACTGGCTTTAAAAGGCACTTGCAGTGATCCCGGGGACCCACATGGTGGAAGGCAAGAAGAGACTCCTGGCAACTGCTTGCTGTAGCATGACAGCCCCCCTCCCCATTAATACACCAAATGTAATTTTTAAATGTGGAATCAACTTGAAAAGAAAGAATGAAAGCACATGCCTTTTATTCCAACATTCAGGAGGAGGAGGAGGCATGCAAATCTCCTGAGTTTGTGGCTGTTCTAGGACAGCCAGGGCTACATAGAGACCATGTCTCAAAAAAGAAAAAAACTTCAATGGGTGGAAATTATTAGCCTGTTCATCTCATTATCCTGTTTCATCAAGACCAGGTTTGATGCAGCCAGGCCCGGCCTAGCTTGGGTCTCCTACTTTCACCTTCCGAGTGCTGGGATGCAGGCATGCACCCCTTGTCTGGCTGCCAGTCTTGTGCTTCAGTGGCTATTACCTGTTTGAGCAGTGTGGTGCGGCTCTGCTTGCTGAGGATCTTTGCAAACCTCTTGGAACACATTTAAGCAAATACATATACATTTCTTCCTAAAAACAGGACCATGCTGCAAATGGTTCTGTATTTACCATTCTCTTTTCTCTTAAGAAGTGTTGGTGCCTGGTTTGACGGTGCACCCCTTTAAGGCAGGCAGTTATCTGTGAATTCAAGGCCAGCCTGGACTACATAGTGAGTTATAGAACAGCCAGGTCTACACAGAGAAACTGTCTCAAAAAATAAAATAAAATATTGGAGGGAAAATTCTTTCAAGTTAATTACTCAAATTTTGGGTTTTACCACATGCAACATTGTCATAAGCAGCAGTTAACTGTTCAGCCATTTCACATAGAGGGAGGACATTGGAAGACCCTCGCTCTTCAGATCATGGCACTTGTAATCTCTCCCATATGCATAGCCACCAAAACCTGTTATCAAGAGAAAATATGGTAGTCAAATGAGACCCTTTCTTTAAAAAAAAAAAAAAAAAAAAAAAAAAAAAAAAAAAAAAAAAAAAAAAAAAAAAAAAAAAAAAAAAAAAAAAAAAAAAAAAAAAAAAAAAAAAAAAAAAAAAAAAAAAAAAAAAAAAAAAAAAAAAAAAAAAAAAGCCACCAGGCCATGGTAGTCCATTAGTTTAATCCCAGCACTTGGGAGGCAGAGGCAGGCAGATCTCTCTGAGTCCCAGGCCAGCCTGGTGTACAGAGACAGCCAGATCCATACAGAAAAACCCTGCCTTGAAACAACAACAAAGGATGTGTTGGCAGTCTCCCCATTTTTGTGTCTTTGTTTCTGCAACGGTAAGGATTCACCTATCCCATAGGTGATGTTTGTAGCTGTCTTAACCCTAAGTAAGTGATGAAAACAGACATTTGACATTTAAGTGGCATGCCTGTGTAGTTGTAATCAGGTAGATCTATAGTGCACACTGTTACAAGCAGTCTGTGTTGCCTGTGGTCTCATCCATAACTCTCAGTGCCTAGGAGACCAAGTCATCACTGGACACCGTAGTGACACACTTTACCTATCACAATGGCGTTCTTTTTAATGCCCTCTACCTACAGCGAACAATGCTGTTCTTTTTGGATGAACATTCACTTAGGTAAGATTTCTTTCCTAGTTCCATGATTTGAGTGTTTAATGCTTCCAGGCTTAGCCAGATAACCTTCTCTTGCACATAGATGTAGCTCATCTTTTCACAAACTGTAACATTTTATAGTTCACATTTCCAAATATTCAGACATTTTCATGACCACCTACTTAAGGAAATACTTTGATTTGGGCCTGGAGAGATTGCTTGATAATTAAGAGCACTGACTGCTCTTCCAAAGGATTCAGGTTCAATTCCCAGCACCCACAACTGTCTAACTCATCTCAGGGAATTTGGCACCTTCTTCTGGCCTTTGTAAGCGTTATGCATGCACGTGGTGACCAGACATACATTCAGGCAGAATAGCTATGCACATAAAATAAAATGAAATAAAATAGTATTTAAAATAGGAGTATATTTTTTAAAGAAATTTTTTTTTAATTTGGCAACACTGTCAGTTTAGCTGTAACTTATGCAGCCTGTGAATATTTAATTAATGGGGAGACTTTCACACATCCTTTTCTTGAATCATTACTTCCCTTTCCCTTTTAGTTCTTTTCCTTATGCATTTAAACATGACTTGTCCTTTACATAATTAACCCTTTCCTTCCCTCTACCCGGAGTATTCATTTTCCTCTAAAACCCTGCTGCAAATACCAAACTTTCCACCTGTCAGCTTGGCATTCTTATTCATCACTCTGCTTAACTCTCAAGCTTAGGCGACCCCGTCTGTCCTGTTCCGGATTTACCATTGCCCAGTGCCTCTGAAGACACTAGAGAACCACAGACTCACACTTCAGGTCTGCCTCCTAAAGCAACCTTTAGCCAAATAGTATTATTAAGAAATGTTCTATCTTACTCTAAGTATTATCTGCAGAAAGATGTGAAGTCACAGCCACAAAATTACAGACAACATGCTAAGGAAGGAAAGTGAGAAATCAGCTAATAAAAATCATGTAAAATGGAAAAACATTACTAATTTTAAGAAAGTCTCTGGAACAGACGAAACAAATTATTGGCCATATCTACTGACCAAATGGTGATCTAAAAATTCATCAAAGACAGTCTTTCCCAACATAGAGCAAAAAGGACAGTATTGGAAAATGAGAGAAAAATGGTGGTTCCTTGTCACATCTGGCTGCACCTGGAGACCAGGCAGTGTGCTCTGACAGCTGGTGTCCTGAAAGCGCCTTAGCCCAGCCCCTCTGGGGTTGAAGTCCAGGCACCCACAGCATTTTAAAAGTTTTACAAGTGATCCTAAGGTTGGCAGTGTTAGCAAGATTAGCAAGGAGCCTGAAAGATAAGACCAAAAGGTCTGACATTTATTTCTCCAATAAGACTTAGAAGCAGAGCACAAAAATTGGAGCCAGCCCACTCAAGTGTATAGTCAGTACACCCGTGAGCATGGGCGACCTCTGGGGCTGGTGAAAGAAGGTGCAGCAGCTTTGAAACCCTCGCTGTACTTTTCAGGGCTTCTAGCAAGGAAGCCCGTTCTCACCTCCTTTTCTTGGTCTTTCTGCTCACCTCTCTGTCACACTTGGGATGGTCTGCTGTAGACACTGCGGCATGAGAACAGCATCAGTCATGGCCATGGCCATGGGGAAAGCTTGAAATAGTTTCTCATTTGGGAGGTCTAGCCATTTTGTTAGTTAATTGAAGTAAGTGTGCAGTCAATCCTCTGATGATGAAATACTGTCTTCCCATTTTAATGTCATATCTCAGGTGCTTGCTGACTAGCACTTTGGAGAATGTGTCCTTATCTAGCTTGTCCGTAACAGAAGGAACTCTGTGCTCCCTTTCTGGTGTGTGGGGAAGCAATTTCCCTCTTTAGCTGGTGCAGTACAATAAGCTTTATCATGAATTAATAATAGCATTAGGTAAGAGTGGCTCTAAATCCAGAGTGAAACTAGGGTGGAGAAAGAACCCAGACCCCCATTAGAGAAGAACGAACTTTCATAGTTGGCTTTAAAGGGCTTTAAGAATTGTTCTGTCTTTTTTATGTAGCTCAATAAAGCAGAAAGGTTATTTATTTGATTTGTTCACATACACAAACCTATACTTGGGGGCTGGAGAGATGGCTCAGAGGTTAAGAGCACTGACTGTTCTTCCAGAGGACCTGAGTTCAATTCCCAGCAACCACATGGTGGCTCACAAAATCCTATACTTTCAGTGGTTTTAATGGAATTCAGGGAAAATATTTGGAAATTTTAGCTTTTTTATTTTTTAAGATTTATCCAGGGCTAGAGAGATGGCTTAGCCATTAAAGGCGAGGCCCACAACCAAAGATATAAAAGATGTATATGGCTTTGAAACATGAAGAAAGGGCTTGTTTTCTTGTTCTGGGGAGCCCCAGTACTTCTCTTCATCTGGACTCAGCAGTAGGTCAGGCGCCAGTCTCTGAGACTCACAGTCCTTGCCCTCCCTTAAATGTCGGATGAGTTCCTTTGTCAAGTTGGCACTTACAGAGCCAACAAATTGACTTGTGGGGATTTGAAACTTATTTCTCTTTTGAGAATTTTATATATGAGCACTGTATTTACATAGTTTTTCTTTTAATTCCTCTCATGCCCCCTCCTCAAATCCATACCCTTATTCTTTAGTTATTGTCACTTGTGCTCATACGTGTTTAGGGCTGACCTCTGCCTCCCAAGTGCTGGTATTGCTGCCACCACCAGCATGCACCGGCTGGAGGAAACATTTTTTTGTCTCTTTTTATTAATTTGTTAGTTTTATGTGTATAGTAGGTATTGCCTGCATGTATGTCTGGGTCTTGTTGACATACAGAGCCCATAGAAGCCAGAAGAGCATGTCATTATCTCCTGGAACTGAGTTACAGATGATTGTCAGCCACCATGTGAATGCTAGGAATTGTACCTCAGTCCTCTGGCTGCTATCAACCACAGAGCCATCTCTCCAGTTTTCCAGTTAGATACTTTGTAAAGAAAAAGCACACACATAATATAGACCTCTCATTCTATCACCATGAGGTCATTTGTCTTTTTTTTTTTTTTTTTGCCACAGAATTTGGTGGAGACTCATCTCACCTATTAAAAAGATATTGCTTAGGTGGGGCTTTTTAGATTGTTTACACTTGTGCAGCTACAAGTTTCTCTGTCCCACCTGGTTGGCCCCACAGCCATTTAGTCCCAAATAATCACACAAAAACTTATATTAATTACAAATTGTTTGGCCTATGGCTCAAGCTTATTCCTTGCTAACTCTTAAACTAACCCATGATTCTTACCCATGTTTAGCCACATGGCATGATACCTTTCAGTGCAGCATTCTCATCTTGCTTCTTCTGTGTCTGGTTGGCATCTTTTGGCTCTTCTTCTTTCCAGAACTGTTCTTGTCTGGTTGTTCCATCTATACTTCCTGTCTGCCTGGTTTTTGACCTATCAGCGTTTTATTAAACCAATATTTACAGTGACAAATATTTATGGTTGTGGGACTGGCCAGGTGGGACACAGAAACTTCTGACTACACACTTGTGACCCCATTTTACCCAAGAAATTCTTTTTTTTTTTCATTTATTTTTTTTCCAAGAAATTCTTATGCAACCCAGACATACAGGTATATAAAATAGGTTGTTGATAATATGTCACTAATAGTTTATTTTAAAACAATCTTTGATATACATATAGTTTTACTTATTAAAGTTGGAAACAAATATACAAACCAACAGATGGACATTCTTGTTTGTCTAGTACAATCAAACTCAAAAATAGACTAATTTGCTATTAATACTGAGAAATGGCTGTAGGAAAATGTTAGGTACTCATTGTACATTTTTTTCTTTTTTTAAATATTTATTTATTTATTGTGTATACAGTATGCAGAAGAGGGTACCAGATGTCATCATAGATGATTGTGACCCACCTTGTGGTTGCTGGGAATTGAACTCAGGACCTCTGGAAGAGCAACCAGTGCTCTTAACCTCTGAGCTATCCCTTCAGCCCTCATTGTATGTTTCTAAACCATAATGTTTCTATAAGAGCAAAAAGCTTTGTAAGTGCAGCAAAAACACCTTTGTTCGTAGCACACAATAGCCTCCAGTCTGAGCCTAGGGGTTGATTGCAAGCAGAACTGTTTGGTGTTGCTTGGTATAATGGTGTGCAGGCACAGTCAAATGCTCATGTGTGCTCAGAACCAAGTAGAGTTCCATAACGAGGTATTGCCAGCACTGCCAGAACATCTTGGATTCCTTATGAATTTACTTTTTGATTTTGAGTCATTTTGCATTCAGAAACCATTAATGTAGGTTAGTGTTTCTTTACCCGATGTGAGATCACTACTCAGTTTTTTGTTATGATGCACATCATCTGTTAAGAGATTTCTTTCACTTAGTTGGGAAGGTCCTTTCTCCTTTCCTGGTAGGTAATCTGGGGTGGTGCTGGAGACCATTTTCTTAAGAAATTTGCACAAGTGGTTTTAATATCTCCAGTGCTTTGATTATGTGTCCTGTTGGTAGAGGTCCGTGTATCTGTGAGAACCTAGAAAACACACTTCTCATGGATCCCTGCGTCTCTTTGTGCTGTGGAGGTGTTTTACACAGGTTCCTGAGTGTCAGAAAATGTGTCACCAGCATCATGTCTCCAGAAGCTCATCTGACTTTCCTCATTTCCAGCATCATGTAGACTGGATACTTAACTTCTGTTGTTTGTTTGAGAACAGTCTGTTCTAGCCTTTCACTTACCCTCAGCCAAACATTTGAACCATTTCTTCTGGTATAAACTGTGCTAGAAAATCAAGAAAGGGGGCTTGGGCCTTGGATTTTGGTGTTCTCTTTGAAGATCTTTCAGAACAGCAAGTTTCTCAGACTGAAGAAAAGTTAGCTTGTTTGGAAATAAGTTAAAACACAGTATTTCAGTTGTCTACTCATTAGTTTTAGCAATAGAATGGCTTTTCACAGTGTAGAAATTGTTTTGACTGTAAACAAAGGGCCAGGAGTCTGTTCTTATCCTAATGTAGCTTTACAAGTGATCAGTTCTCAGCTGGGTTTCATAGTGTCCTCAACCTCAGTACTCAGGAGGCCAAGGCAAGAAAATATCCAGTTCTCTTGAGGTTGAGGCCAGTCTGGGCTACGTAAGAACCTGTTTTAGGTAATAATTGATAATTCTTCATTTTCCCTATTAGTCATGGAATAGTATAAAATTAATTCTAGCAGTAGACAAGTGTGTATTGTTTAGCCTTGCATGAAGAAGTGTCAGGTGACATTAGCAATAAGAGCTACTCATGTAGCCGGGTGTGGTAGCACACACCTTTAGGCCCAGCACTCGGAAGCAGAGGCAGGTGGATCTCCATGAGTTCAGAGGCCAGCCTTGTTTACAAAGCAAGTTTTAGGACAGCCAGGGCTGTTAACAGAGAAACCCTGTCTTGGAGAAGGGTGGAGTGGGGTGAGAGTGAATCATGTACTTAAAAATATACAGTGTACTACTTAATTGAGATCTCTCTGTGAAAGCAGTTTTCATTCTAATCACACCGCTCTGAATAAAGGTTTGGAGTAGCCAAAGCAGGAGGGGAGGGAGAATCTCAGGGTTCTGTTCTCTGTTACTTGCTAAAGACTGAATCTGAACAGTGCACAACCTGTGTTCTCAAAGACTTTTTAAATACACCAGGAACGCCTCATAAATATCAATGCACGTAGTGGAGCTGGTATGTGGAGGAAGAAGAAAGATGGGGTGGGGGGCCCTGGGCTGGGCCCAGGAGAGGACCTCCTTTGTTTGGCCTGTGGAGTGTGTGAAGAGAAGTAGCAGAGGCTAGATCTGAAAGACAGGTCATTGCCATATTGTGACAGACACCTTGAGCGCTATGGGAAAGTGAACTTTGTTTTCTCCCTGATTCTGGTTTTGTTTTTCTTCTTGAGTGGCGTCTCGTTCCTCAGGCTAACCTGGAACTCATTTGTAACCCAGATTGGCCTTGATTTTGCAGCCCTCCTGCCCCTCCCTCTGGGATTATAGGCATGAGCCGCCACACCAGCTCCTGAAACCTCATTCTGTAGCTGTTTGAAGTGGGGGAGTGCTCCTCTAGACATCCAGAGATGACAAGTGCTGGGGTTCTTATCAGTCAGGCACCGATGAGAAGGATGCTGTGACCTTCTGAGAGGGCAGCTTCTTCCTGTGTAGTCCTGTTAAGGAATATAATTACCAGCATTCCCCACCTGTACTACCCTCTAATCTAGGACCAGGGCTAGACGGGAAATTGAAGAACTGGGTGGTGTTTTATTTCTCTCTCTGATGACATCAATACATGTGCGCAGCAAATACTTTAGTTATTATTTCTGGTGTTTTAACTCTATTAGTCTTTTGTAAACTCAGTTCTCAGGAGTTTTTCAGGTACATTAAGAAATGATATCTTCACTGAAGAAAATACCTTTTTTAGGGGCAGGTTTTCTACTCATAAAGACAATGACTACCGATGAAGGCACCGGTAACAATGGAGAAAACCCAGCAGCGACCGTGGCTGGACAGGGAGAAGACATTACTACCAACAAAGATAGAGGAGTATTAAAGGTAAGGCCACAGAGCTATAGACATTGTAAGATCTGCTGCATGGAAGCAAGATGGAGGGTTATCCAGCCCCTTTTTGTGGAGGAGAAGGGTGTCTGATGTTTTTTTAAACTAAGGGTAAGTAGCAAACACTACTTGCTCAATTCTGATCTGTTTTCATAATGAGGCTGTTGATCTCAGACTGTAGGTGCAGCCGAGGCTGGGCTGTGTAGCATGACTTGCCCTGGTTCCTCACCTCTTAGGCCCAAGTTATGCTGGATTCTAAAGACTGCATCCTTACTTCAGAGTGTGCTGTGGGTGGCTATCTCATATAATATTGGAGTGTAGTAAAGCTGAACAGTGACTGTGCTAATGAATTTATACAGGAAAGACAGAGGACTTAGTTTTTATATACAAGTACTGTTTCTGTGCGTCATGATGTAGGAGCACAGACAATATATATTGGGTCATCTTTCCCATTTATTTAAAGCACAAACACTTTCCATTTTGTGTGCACATGTATGTGTGTGTACTGTTAGGATATCTTCTTCAGCCACCTCTCCACCTTACTTTTCTGAGGCAGGGTCTTTGGTCAAACCCTGAGGCCACTGTTTTGCTAAGGCTGTGTGGCCAGCATGGCCCTGGACCTCTTGTCTCCGTGCCCAGCACTGGAGTTGGCAGACACACTGTCACAGTTGTGTCTTTGCTGGGAGTCTGAACCTGGCTCTCCTCTTGCTCAGCATGCACTTTATCTGTCTACCCCATGAGCTGTCCCCTCACACTTCTCACAGTTTTTTTTTTTTTTTTTTTTTTCAAAAAAACACTTTTATTTATTTATTTATTTGCCTTGGTGTTTGCCTGGAACTGGAACTACAGACAGTTGTTAGCTGCCATGTGAGTGCTGGGAATCGAACCCGGGTCCTCTGGAAGAGCAGACGGGCAGACGGTGCTCTTAACCACTGAGCCATCTCTCCAGCCCCCTCACATAGTTTTAATATGTATCTCAGCAACAGTGCTGTGGGGACAGCACCCTTTCAAAGATGGCAAGGCTGGGGATGGTACTTAGGGCCTCAGGTATTCTAGACAAGAGCATCACCAGCTTTGTATTTTTGAGAGAAAGTCTCAGTGAGTTGCCCAGGCTGCCCTTGAATTCACTTTGAACCTAGGCAAGTCTTGAACATCTTCCTGCCTTAGTCTCCTAAGTAGTTGGGATAACAGGAGCGTGCCACCAGGGTGTGCTAAAGTCTCCCACTTTATAGGAGAGTAAGCTGAAACTAAGAGGGCAAATATCTTGAATACAGTAAGCAGTTGTTTGTCTCTCTATCATCACACGTGTTCTATGTAGTTAATTTTTCTCTGCTGAGCTTGTCTTGCGTATTTTCAGTGTTCCTGCCATGTGGACGTGCAGTGGTTCCTGTGTCAGCACCGCTGCTGGTCCTGTCTCCTTGCTTATGCAGAAGCCTTTCTTCTGTGCTGAGCCTGTTGTCCATGGTGTCTTCTTCCTGAGGCTTCTCAGCCTGACACTGGAGGTTTTTCAGGCTGTCCACAGCATCTCCTACCTTACCGTTTCAGTGTGCCACATTCAGAGACCTGGCCTCAAAGGTCCCTTAGACCTCGTCTGTGTATTCTGTATAGAGTCCTGAGTGATTCACAAAAGAGACATTTATTTGACTCACAAATCTAAAGCCTGAAGAGTCCAAGAACATGGTGCATCTCCTTGCTTCTAGAAAGAGCTCAGTTCACTGTAGAGAGCAAGGGCAAGCAGGCAGCCTGGAAGGCAAAAACAAGGAGCAGGCAAGCTTTTTACAACTTTTATGATGAACCCAGTCTCTCTACAGGGAGTTCACACAAGCAATGCATTGATTCCACCTAACTGCCTACTTCCCTCTTGAAGGCCTCATGTCCCAACACTGGCCCAATAGCAATCAGATTTCAACATGTGCTTCAGAGAGGACCAATCATATTCATGCTTTATTCAGACCACAACATCCCTCCACTGGGAGTGTACATTGCTGCCTGGCATCTGAGAGCCCTCTAAATAAACAGACAGTAAACTATAGTCTCCTTGTTCTAGGAAAATGTAAAAAGAAAAACAATGACTTTTAGGCTTATTATAAATGTTTGTGGTTAGAAGTTCTTTAGGTCATAACATCTGTTACTGCCTAGATCCTCCAAGTCACCATGGGGCTTTTGATGATGATTCAGTGAGTCTGGCAATTGTGACCTGGAACATTTGTTAACCTCTTTGGGTTTCCTGTTTGTAAAATTTATAATAATACTAATCAAGAAAAATAAAAGTTAAGGTTACATTTTTCAAATTAATTAAGACTAGATTTTTATCCTTAAGGCAACTTAAGACTTAAGCACAAGTTTTGTCTTTCTGGGGAGACTCTCCCACATCCCTGCTCTGGAGACATGCTGTAGCATCTGTTCCATTACAGAAGGCCATCTGACTTCCATAATCCCACCCATATGCCTGGGTGTTCCTAATAGTCTTCAAGTGCAAATCCCCACCAGTGACTGCTGCTGAGTGTCACATGCAAGTTAGGGACCAGAGCCTCTTGAAAGAATTACTTTTAAAATGTTTTTTCTTGTGAAGCTTGGAATAAGCTGTTGTCGTGATGCACATGTTTAATTCCAGCACTAGGGAGGCAGAGGCAGGTGAGTCCTGTGAGTTCAAGGCCAGCCTGGGCTACACAGAGAAACCCTGTCTCTTCCCAAAGAAAATGTTATCAGATGTTAACTGCTATCTTATGTACGACTGAAAATGGCCCCTTTGGCACAGATGATTGACATGCTAAATTGCACCACCACACTCCTGGATTGAATTTTCTTTTCCAAGAATTGACCAACTGCATTAGCAGTTTGCTCTGCCAAGAATTAAAAAAAAAAAAAAAAAAAAAAAATTCTGGATTTTACAATAGCTAAATATTTTTTATTTTGGGGTTTTGGAGTTATTCTATTTTTTTCTTTATTAGAAAACAAGTTATTTGGTATCATCCAAGTCTAGATTTTACAGATTATTCAAATAATGGAAGTGTAGCCTGTTACATCAGGGTGAATAGCAGAGTAGAATCACAATCTATCTTTATCAAAGGAGGGAAGGAAGGAAGGAGGCCACATCTGTGAACCTTGCTGTGTCTGTCTGAGTGGCTGTTTGAGAAGTTCTGCAGCCTTTGGCCTAGTTGAGCTTGTATACTCTCAGCTTGCTCATGTCTGTGTTTTGGGAGATTTCAGCATTCTTGTGTGGGGCATTAAACCAGCAGCTGAGGTTAATTCTGTTTTGTTTTGTCTGAGATGGAGTTTCACAGTACATCTTAGCTGGCTGGCCCAGAGCTTACCATGTAGACTAGGCTATCTCCTGCAGTGACCCCTCTACCTCTGCTTCTGCCCAGTTGTTTTCAGAGAATGTCTCAGTAAGTAGTAATACTAAATGTAACATGAAGAGTTAGGGAAAAACAGTTTTCTGAGAGAGCAATGAAGGAAGTAACGAAAGTGAATTTGCAAATCTGTTTGGGTGCTATGGAGTAGCCCATGTAGCTTTTAATTCTTTTGTAAGTAAAAATCTCTCCATTTTCTTCCCCTTATGTTTGTCTTTTCTAGATTATCAAAAGAGTGGGGACTAGTGAGGAAACCCCCATGATTGGTGACAAAGTTTATGTCCACTACAAAGGAGCATTGTCAAATGGGAAGAAGTTTGATTCCAGTCATGATAGAAACGAGCCATTTGTCTTTAGCCTCGGCAAAGGTAAGTAGTACTGTTTGCAGTGTTGCTTAGATTTGTCTCCACTTGTATTCTATAGAAACAGTGGGGTCTGTCCCTGACAAGTGTGCTCCACATATCTGAAGGAGTTCTTTTTCTCCCAGTCTGAAGAGGGTGTTTTTATGACTGACAGACATTTACACTGACAGAATAACAACTGCAGAGGCACACTCTGCTGGGACCTTAGTGTGAGTCAGGCAAGGACAACTGTGTGCCAGCAGTCACTGTGTCATCGCTGCCTCTCCCTCACTGTTTACATGAGGGGGGACCACTTCTGCTTTGCCCTGGGGCCTGGTAAGTCAGCACTTTACCCTTACCCTGGTCTCATAGTGCTGCTGCTGTGGGGAAGAGCGACCTGTGCCTCACTCATCTTTAGGGAGCTCAGTGTGCATGTACTTGGAAAGTGAAGTAGCTTTGTGTTTTATGTGAAAAGGTAGACTATGATTATTCAGATTTAGCAGCTATTTCCTGTGACTGGATGAAGTAAACCTTAAAGTGGCAACTTTAAGGAAAACAACTGACAATGTTTGTGTCCACTGTGCATTTACAGCTTCCTGAAACGGAAGACATTTCTACAAGAGCACTGGTATTAATGAGTATGATTTTTCTGCTGGACAGTGAAATTTGTCATTATTAGAATATCTTCCTAACTCAGCCAGATCTATAAGGTCAAGTGTAGACAAGTAGTCTGTCCAAAGTACAGGCTGGACTAGTGGTTTTGGCACAACATGGTAAGAAAAGGCCTTTGATGAGCTTTCAGATTCCACATTGCAGCTGACCTTTTGAACCTCTTGTCCACTTTGACACAGTCACCTGAGAACTCTGTGACACTGCTTTTCTCTGTGGGTTTGCACTTTTTCCACATCTTCAGTCAGAAGTAAAAAAAAAAAAAACATCTTGGTTTAAATTAAATGAAGCACATTTCACTTTTATATCATTAGAAACGACAGCTTGGGACAGAAGTGTTGTTCAGTCTTTAGTTAGAGTACTCCTGTGACATCCATAGAGCCCAAGTTTGATCCCTTGGTATAGTGGCACTGCCCTGTATTTCTAGGACTTGGGAGATTTGAGGCAGGAGGATCAGAAGCAAGTGTGCTGTTCATTTGACCAAAGAACAAAGAAACAGAAGCCAGACATAGGCACTCACCCCAGCATCTGGGAGGTGCCCTGGTTAGGGTTCTGTTGTGATGAACACCATGACCAAAAGCAAGTTGGAGAGGAAATGGCTTATTTGGCTTCCATATTGAAGGAAGTCAGGACAGGAACTCAAGCAGGGCAGAAACCTGGAGGCAGGAGCTGATATGGAGGCCATGGAGGAGTGCTGCTTACTGACTTGCTCCTCATGACTTGTACAGCCTAGTTTCTTATAGGACACAGGACCACCAGCCCAGGGATGGTACCACCCAGAGTGGGCTGGGCCCATCAATAACTAATTAAGTTTACTTAATTGAGGCTCCTTCTCTTAGATGACCCTAGCTTGGGTCAAGTTGATATAAAACCAGCCAGCACAGGAGACATGATAGGAATGTAAGTTCAAGGCTAAGTTGAACTTAACAGTAAGGACCCTGTCTTAGAAAAAGAGAAAAAGGGGCTGGAGAGATGGCTCAGTGGTTAAGATCCTCCTCTGCTCTTCCAGAGGACCCGGGTTCGATTCCCAGCACCCACATGGCAGCTAACAATTGTCTGTAGTTCCAGTTCCAGGCAAAACACCAAGGCAAATAAATAAAGTTTAAAAAAAAAAAAAAAAAAGAAAGAAAGAAAGAAAGAAAAAGAGAAAAAAACTAGCCAGTCTATTTAAATTTTATATTAATATTTTATAACAGTGACTACTTCACCAAAATAAAAAATAATATAAATGAGAAGTAGTTTAAATGCTGTCTCTTGAGCTCACTAATCTCTTATAGTATACCTCTCTCAAAGGAATGCATAGAAATATTCCAAAAAGAAATCTCATGTTAATCTTGGGATTCTATTTTGACTTTAGTACTTTATTTTGAGACATAGTCTTCTCTGTGTAGTCCAGGCTGGCCTTAAACTCACAGGGGTCCACTTGCCTCTTCCTCTGGATTGCTGGTATTAAAGATGTACACCACCACACCCAACTGGACATTAGTATTTTAAATAGAACTATTATGAGCCTGACTATAAACTTTATTGAAAAAATGCACATACAACAGAGTGTACATGCACTCCTCGTGTGCCCATTGCTTTTTCTGTACTCTTTTAGACTCTTTCCTCATCTTCACTGAAAATAACTGTGTACGTTACTGCTGTAGACAGGCGTATACTGTTGAGATGAAGATAAAACAGACCATTGCATAGATCTGCCTAACATAGTGCGCACTTGGCTGTTATTATTGTTATTAACCAAAAGTTATTGGTTGGCTTTAAAGTTTTTACTGCAGTTGCAATAAAAACTATTGTAATGGCTTATGTTGTAACTCTCCTTATCGGGCAGGCATATAAACGTTCTGAAACAATGCTCAGACAGACTCTTTATCCCTGAAAGTTGGGAAAGAAAAACTGAACCAGTCTATGAACTGGCTGTTGCCACTGTGAAGTGTATTACAGGATGGGGATAGTTTCCCTTTTAGGTTTATTGCTTTGTTTGGGGTAGTAGTGTTAAAATTCATTCTCTCTCAGAAGCATTCTTCCATGATTGTAAAATACTAAGTAAAACAAAGCAAGTACTTTCGTAAAGGTTCTTGTCAATTCATGTCACATCTGGGGGGGGGGGCTAGAAAAATTAAATGTCCAGTTCTCCCAACATTATTACTGTTTAAAAGACTTCTTTTTTAAAACAGTGTCTCTTGTCTCCCTTGTTAAAAATCACTAAGTATGCAACTTTTCAATATATCCTTGCACTTAAAATATGAGTATATTTAGAATCTGATAGCATGAAAGTATTTTTGTTTATGTATGAGGAGACGGAAGCACAAAGAGGTCATGTACGGTGTTTGTTTGCTTGCATACAATGACTCAGCCATGACTCAAACCCTGGGTATTGTTTCTGAAGTCTCATCAGACCTTAGGTGTGAAACAGCCCAGGCTAGGTTTAAGAAGAGTCCACAGCATGTGCTGTGTGCCTGCTCAACACCAGCTGCTTTTCTCCTAGGAATGATGTGTTGTAGTTTGTAGGGTTTATAAGAGGCAAAATGCATGCCCTTGCTTGATGATATTGTGAAGTTAATGTATACTTTAAAAGAAGTGTTGTGTTTTATCTCATAATACTAAGCCTGAAAGACATTTTATACCAGTAAAGTACACTTACTAGGGAAGAATAAGTCTGTGCCCAGTGTCAAGAGCTGTTTGTGGTTTAGCCCTGTGCTCCGTATTCTTATGTAATATTTCATGTGTTTCCTTTTACCTGCTCTTACAGGAGTGCACTGGTTGTGTAAGGAAAGCACATCACCTAAAACAGTTCACTTTCCCTCTGAGATGCTACACCACTTTCATGCTATCAGTCTTTAATATGATAGCATGAAAGGACCCTTACCACATCATATGTATTAGTAACTGAATGTGGAATAAAGACCAACGCCTACAAGCAAAAACTGATACTCCCGGAAGAAAACATAAGAAAAGTTTCATGCCACTAGATTTGACAATGATTTTGGGAAAATAACAACACCAAAAGCATAAACACAAAAGTTTAAAAATGTTTTCTCTTCAATTTGTGATACAGTAACTGAAAGGATCTACAGAATGGAAAGGCGTTCCTCTGAGGCTTGCCTAGGAAGGAGTTAGTGTCTACAGTGCTCAGTGAACATGCTCAATACTACAAATAATCTTAAAAATGGAGGAAGTGGGAGGGGACAGGATTGCACGTGCCTGCAGTCTAATAGGAGGATTGCTCAAGCCTAGGATCTTGAAGCCAGTCTAGTTCCAAGAAAGCCGACCTCCAGGTGGCTGATTGACAAGGAAGGTGCTTGGCATCATCTGTCACTAAGAAGTGCAAGCCAAGCACAGGGTGATGGAATACTTTACACACCAGGATGGTGCTTAAGAGAAGGAGAGAAAGGCACGTTGGCAAGGATATGGAGACACAGGAATCTTTCTGCTCTTTTGGGAGGCAGGATGATGCCACCTTTATACACAGACATCCCAGCACTCGGTAGGCAGAGGCAGGTGGATCTCCAAGTTCAAGGCAAGTTTGATCTACAGAGAGAGTTCCAGGACAGCCAGGAACTGGAAGAGAGAGAGAGGGAAGAAGGGGGGAGGAAGAAAAGAGAAAGAAAGGAAGAAAGAAAGAAAGAAAGAAAGAAAGAAAGAAAGAAAGAGAGAGGCTGGAAAGATGGCTCAGCAGCTAAGAGCACTAGCTGCTCTTCCAGAGGACCTGGTTCAATTTCCAGCATCCATATGGCAGCTCACAACTGTCTGTAACTCCAGTTCCAGGGGATCTGACATCCTCACACAGACACACATAAAATAAAAGTTAATAAATCATTAAAATACACAAAAGAGTCACCTATGATCCAGTAGTCCACTTCTAGATAGGTATCCAAAAGACCTGTGTGAAGGGCCTCATATTTGCACACATTCACAGCACATTATTAGTCACTGTGATCAAAAGGGGCAAACATCTCAAATGCCCATCAGCAGGTGACTGACAGACATTGTGTGCAGCCTGACAATGGGTTATGACTCAGTCTTAAATGAGAAGAAAAGTCTGGTACATACTACACCAGTGGTCAACCCCAAAAGTCTTTATCTAAATGAAGTAATCCAATTACTAAAGTGAATGCTTTGTAACTCCATTTGTATTAAGTGTTTATAGAGTGACACATTCCAAAAAATAGAAGGAGTGATTGCTGATGGCTGAGCAGATGGGGAAATGGAATATATAGTCAGGTACAAAGTTTCAGGTGGGCAAAATGAAAACATTCTGGAGCTGAGCTACATAGCATAGCATTGTAGGTGTAGTCACACCAAGTACACACTGAAAAATGCTTAAGATGGCAAACTGTTTTACCGCTCTTTAAGTCATTGAGAGGAGTTATGCAGTATGAATCACTAATGAAGTCAGTTATTAATAAAACTGTCTTTATTATAAAGGAAAGTGTTAGATGATTAAGCTATAATTTTTTTTAAGTATCATGTGGGATTTTTGTTTTATTTTTTTGAGACTTTTTGTAGATCCATGGGTATCCTGGGACTTACTTTGTAGATCAGGCTGGCCTCAAACTCATAGATCCACCTACCTTTGCCTCCCAAGTGCTGGGATCAAAGGCATACTCCGCCATCACCTGGCTCATGTGGGTTTTCAACAACAAATATAAATGCACACACACACACATATGTATCCACTACAAAACAGAAAAAATACAGTGCATTGCTTTTATTCTGGGCTTTGGTATACATTTAATTTACTTATTTTTTTGTGTATATTATGCAGATATGTGTCATGTGTGTAGAGATCAGACATCAGCCTTCGGAGCTGTCCATATTACCTTTGAGACAGGTCATTTGGACCTAGGGCTCACCCATTCAGCTGCACTAATTGTCTTGTGAGACTCAGGATCCTCCTGTCTCAGCTTCCCAGTGCTGGGGTTAGTAGCATATGTCACCAGGCCTGGCTTTTACATGGAGCTGGGACTGTAGCTCAGAGCCTCATACTTGACACATCGATCTCTTTCCCAGCCCCTGCCTTTAAACTCAAGTTGACTATATCTATGTAAGTATGAGAGGTATAAGTATATATTATTTGATATTTTGTTGCAAATGGAATAGAACTTCTAAAATTGATACATTGTGTTTGAGGTAGCAAAATTTCGATCCAGATTAAATATAAAGAATATTTCCAGACTATATTTTTGACATAGTCTGTCTGCAAGATAAGACCCTAAAGATGAAGAGCCTTTGAAATGTTCATCTGTTTAGCGCAAGTGAATTTGTTAGGCAGCATCTAACTAGTTCCAGACTAGCCTGGCTCTAGTTGTTTGCAGATACTCATGAGTGATACAACTGGATCCCACTGAGCAGAGCCGTGGTCCACGAACTGCCCATGAGTACGTGAACTTGGGTCCTCTGTAGCCACAGACTACCAGGAGCACTCTAGAATTGAACAATCTTGTTCAGACCTTTCCAGAGAGAATATACATAGTGAGCGCCATATCTAAGGCTATGTATCAGAAAGGTTCACAGAAAGGATGTTGGCCGGATTAGGGCTACCTAATGATTTAGGAGAGTTTTGAACAAGAATGGCTTTGCTTTGGATTGGACATTTAGGATGTGTTTGAGAATGAAGATTTCTGCTTGGAGCAGAAAAAAACTCATGATAAGTAGATGCAACAGTCGCCCCCATCAGCTAGGAGAGGGGCTGTTCGTATTTTGTAGGGTGTATGGTGACCTTATTTTTTATCTAAGCTTAGGTGAATTTTTTTTTTAAACAAATGAGCTGGATATAGGTTTTAATCTGTTTATTTATCTATTTATTTTATGTGAATTGGTGTTTTGCCTGCATGTATAATGTGTAAGGGTGTCAGATCTTGGAATTGCAGACAGTTGTTGGCTGCCATGTGGTTGCTGGGAATTGAACTCAGGTCCTCTGGAAGAAGAGTCAGTGCTCTTAACCTTTGAGCCAACTCTCCAGCCCCGCTTAGGTGAAATTTTTAAATGTTCTTATTTTGTCTGGGTTTATGATATTGGTGTTTTATAAGCTTATTTACATCCAGTGGGAGAAAGACGTGGCCTTGATGTGAGCCCCAGGCCACCCTCTGACAACACAGAGCCCTAACTGCATGTATCTAAGCACTATCAGGTGCCAACAACTACACTTTAAATTTCCCTTACTAAGAATCATCTTAAACCTAACTACCTATGTGTACTTTTTTCAAGTATAATTTTTCATTACATTTGTAAGATTAATGTGTAAAAGGAAAGAGAAACTTGTAGGATACTTTAGGAAGATTTGTTATGAGAAATGCTAAAAGCATCCTTGAATTAGAGGTTAGGGTAAGACAGTTAAAGTAGCCTTCACAACATGTCACCAGAAGAACCTATATACTGATGGCCTGTATTGTTCATATCTTGTTCCACATTAAGGAAACTTTACTGTAACCTAGAGTACACATATTCACAGACAAAGTCTTGGCCACTAACACACTATGAATTAAAAGGTGTCCATGTTTTATAAATCTGTATGTTGCTTGTATGATTCTTCACTTAACAGTTTAATAACATGCCAACCAATCCAGATTATATCATTTCAGGCTTTCACTGTACAAAGAAAGTCATGTAGAGTTAGTCAAGATTGTTCACTGGAATTTGATGGTAGTAAAAGATAGCAGCAACAAAAACATTACAAAACAATAGAATACTGTAATTACTAAAAGTCATGTTCAGACATTATCAAGAAAAGTGCTTTTATAATGTGAACTATGTTGAGAAGGCTAAGAACCAAAAAATGAACCAGTGCACTTTTAGGAATAGGTACATAAAAATTTAATACTCAAACAAGCAAAAGTTATGTCTATAATTTAAAGGAAATTGACAGTTCTCTTGGTTGCAGGATTTCGAAGGTTTTTAAATTGTGTTCTCTAAGTGTTGCGATATTTTCTTGGTATTGCTTTTCAGAAACCAGGTCGGGGAAGAGGTGTAGTGGTGCACACCTGTAATTCCAGCACTGCAAAGGTGGGGGCAGGATGGTGAGAAGTTCAGGGCTGTAACTAAGGAGTTGGAGGTCAGCCTTGAGTACATGAGAACCTGCCTCAATAATGACAGCAGTAACAATACATGTATCTTCCTGTGGCCACACTTAGTGCAAAGTGTACTGTACATTGGTAGTCCCTAGAAGACCCCTGACTTTTATTAATTGGCCAGATGTACAGTAGTACTACAGCAGTTCTACATGGGCAGCCCTGTCAATTCAAGGCAATAGTTTAGACAGTGTGCTTCTGGAGAGACTGCTCAATGTGTATCTGTCTTCAGATTATTAAGATTATGGTTATTTGTTTTGTTGCTGTTCTAAAGGTGTCAGAACTTAGAGGCTGAGGCAGAAGGAATATAAGTTTGAGGTCATCCTGAGCTGTATAAGACCATGTCTCCAGGGGCTGGAAAGATGGCTCAGAGGTTAAGAGCACTGACTGTTCTTCCCGAGGTCTTGAGTTCAATTCCCAGCAACCACATGGTGGCTCACAACCATCTATAATGACATCTAGTGCCCTCTTCTGTATACCATATACATAGCAATAAATAAATAATTTAAAAAAAAAAAAAAAAAAAAAAAAAGGACCCTGTCTCCAAAAAGCCAAAAGGGGTGTTGTCTGTGGTGGTAACTGTGATGCAGCAGCTCCCCTTTATTAGATTGTAAGGTGTTCCAGGCACCATGTCATGCATTTAGAATACTTTATTTCATCTTTAAAAAACTACTTTCTTAGTGCTGTTACTTAAGTTTTTTTAGGTCAAAGAACAGATTAAACTTACATAAGTTTTCAAAGCTAGTGAAGGGCAGACCTGAGGTTGGGAATCTAGCACTTTTAACCCCCACAGTGCATGTCCTCCCCAGTAGTGAAGGAGGAGGGTGAAGTTGTTAGGCGAAAGGAGTTTGGAATTGAGTGTATAATGTGCTGTCACTTTGGGGAGGGAGGGGGTTCAAGGCAGGGTTTCTCTGTGTGGCCCTGGGCCTCGCCCTGTAGGCCAGGACAGAGTCTAGCAAGCCGTGGCTTACGCAGAAGGAGCAAGTGACCTCTAGCTTTTATTTTCTTTATTTCTGTCATGTCTTTGGGTTTTTTGTTTATTTGTTTATTTTGTTTTCTTAGAGACAGGGTTTCTCTGTCTATCCCTCGCTGTCTTGGAACTCACTGTGTAGATCAGGCTGGCGTCCAACTCAGAAATCCCCCTGCCTCTGTCCCCTCGGCGCTGGAACTAGTGAAAGGCGCGCACCACCACCTTCTGGCATGGCATGGTTTAATAATAAGCATTTAATATATAAGATTATAAGTGGAACTGATGTTCTGAAAAGTTATAAAACTTAAGAAAGACTAAGCTGAAGTCCCGAATGGCAAATGTTTTTTCTGTACTTCGTTTCATACTCACAGGCCCCTTGGTCCTAATGGTTCGGGTCCAGTTCTCTGACATTCCACCTGTCTGCTCCTGCTTCAGGGTGTTAGAGTACAGTTAGGGGTGGGGGTCAGAGAACAGTCTTAGGGGAATCAAAGTCAGATCAGCAAACTTGTCAACAAGAGGTTTGCAACAGGACCTGGCTGTAGCCCAGATGGTTAAGGTTTTCATTGGTATAATCACCTCAAGTTTGTTCAGTTGTTACTTACATTCTCTGTTTCTCAAATGGTTAGAGGCTACTTACAATGTAACATTGTTTGTTTGTTATGTGCATTGATGTTCTGCCTGCATGTATGTCTGTGAGGAAGTCAGATCCCCTGGAACTAGAGTTAGACATTTGTGAGCTGTCATGTGGGTGTTGGGAATTGAACCTGGGTCTTCTGGAAGAGTAGTTAGTACTCTTAACAGATAAGCCATCTGTCCACCCTCACAATGAGATACAGTTAATGCTGCACATGATAAAGAGCTATAAATTTTACCCAAGCATTGTGCACATGCCTATTATCCAGCATTCTATAGGCAGAGGCATTCTATAGGCTGGCTTTGCTACATTATGAGACTGACTCAAAAAGAAAAATAAATAAATAAATAAAACCACTGAGCTGGATATGGTACCTTTAGTCCCAGCACTCAGGAGGCAGAGGCAGGCAAATCTCTGAGATGGAGGCTAGCTGGTCTACAGAACAAGTTCTAGGACAGCCTCAGAGCTAACAGAGAAACCCTGTCTCAACAAAACAAACACAAACAAAACACCATAACAAAAGCTTGTAAACACGAACTGTACACAGGTAGCCTGCTGCAATCCTACAGTTGAGCAGTAAAGCTGAGTTTTTGGAACTGGCAGAAAAGGAAACATTTAGATTTTATAGTTCTTATGACTTGACATATTTAATTTTTGTTTGAAGCGACTTTTGTGTGTGTGTGTTTTCCTTTCTCTTAGGCCAGGTTATCAAAGCCTGGGACATTGGAGTGTCCACCATGAAGAAAGGAGAGATCTGCCATTTACTGTGTAAACCAGAATATGCTTATGGCTCTGCTGGAAGCCTCCCGAAAATTCCCTCGAATGCAACTCTCTTTTTTGAGGCAAGTATGTGTGTTGTCGCCACGCTGGATATCATGTGCTGTGCTGCAGCAGTGGGAGAGAAGCTTAGTTTGCCACTGAGAACTGCTCCACTTTATTCCTTTTGGAGCTTGGCTTCTTGAATTATTTCCCACATACCCATGGGATGTGCTTATGCTTTCTTAGAAGTCTGTCTCTGGCACAAAATGGGCATATCTAAGCAAACAAAAGGCACAGATTTAAAAATACAAGTTCTGGTCAGTAGAGGAAGTAAGATACTCAAAATTGATAGGCCAGAAATAGTGGTGTAGAGCATTGAAATACCAAGTTGTGAAGGTTTACAGCCACCAGTCCTCTAGTCTTCATCCAGAGCAGTAAGTGGTAGGACATTGTTTAGTCTGTGTAGAGTTAATTACACATAAGTGGTAAAACTTGATTTTTATCTAACAAGGTGAAAGTATGTCTTTAGTCAGTTGAAGGGCAGATTAAGTTTTAAAAATCAGGGGTGGAAAAAAAAATCAGGGGTGGAAACTGGGGTGTTGGAGTCAGATAGAATTGTTTTGCCCAGCACCTTGTAGCTCTGGCCTTTTGCCCACAAGGCAGTTGTCCTGGTATTTCCTGTCTGTCTGTCTTTGCGCTGCAGCCTCACAGGATGCTGTCCTAGACATTGTCATTATGGGCTGTTTCCAAGAGCTGCAGAGTGAAATGTTCCCTTTCTCTGCTTCCTCTATCTAGGCCATATAGATAAAGATATAATTTAGAGTCTCGTAAAATAACTGTTAAACTGTCTCGGGCCTTTTCTGTTCTAGATTGAACTTCTTGATTTCAAGGGAGAGGACTTATTTGAAGACTCGGGCATTATCCGTAGAATCAAACGGAAGGGAGAGGGCTACTCCAACCCAAATGAGGGGGCGACGGTGGAGGGTAAGTCCTTCCATGGTGTAAGGGAAGTGCAGGGTCCTCTATAAGATCTGCTTGTCAAAATAAACATGTGGCTGCAGACAAAGCTCATCAGTTAGGAGAGCTTGCTGCTTTCTTAGATGACCTGTGTTTGGTTCCCAGAGCAACCTTCAGTGACTCAGTGTCCAGCACCCTCTTCTGGTCTCCAGGGTATACACACACAACACTATTAAAAAATTAAAAATAAAATAAGTGCATTGAATATATATCTTAAGAACCGTTTCAGATTCAACATTTATCTAATAATTTCATTTGTTAAACACTAATGTGTGTTCCAGGCATCTGACAACATCTCTAAACTCAAAAATATACATATAGTAGTCCTGTCTTCCAAAGAATTCTCAGTCCCTAGATCCCTGGAGGGCATCTATTTCTGTCTTTCACACGGTAACCCTAGGAGGTGAGGAAAATTAGTTCAGTGATGTCATATAAATGGGCCAAGACTGGGGAAGCAGAGCAGAGCACTGGGGATGCAGCTGTGTTCATGCTGTACGGGGTCACCGAGATCAAGAACTGTTTCTACAGTCGCCATGTCTTCCTCTGAACACTAGGAAACAGGGAAAAAGCCTACCTCAGCACCCTGCACACTGATGGCCACCTTCACTCCATCAGTGTTTGCTCATCTACCTCAGCACCCTGCACACCCATGGCCACCTTCCCTCCATCAGTGTTTGCTCATCTACCTCAGCACCCTGCACACCCATGGCCACCTTCCCTCCATCAGTGTTTGCTCATCTACCTCAGCACCCTGCACACCCATGGCCACCTTCCCTCCATCAGTGTTTGCTCATCTACCTCAGCACCCTGCGCACCCATGGCCACCTTTCCTCCATCAGTGTTTGCTCATCTACCTCAGCACCAGGATTTTGCCTCGTCACTTTTTTTTCTTTTTCTTTTTCCTTTTTTTCCAGAATCTGCTGTGTGTCTTAAACACACTGGGCAGTTTATAGAAGCCTTCTGCACTGAGTGAGAGGTGTGGTTACTGAGCTGATGTCTTCAAAGGGGGGTTGTGAGAAAGACATGTTTCCAGAAGAAACAGTCACTAACCAGGGACGTTTATAAAAGGCCCATTCAGAAGCAAGTTTACCTAAAACAACTAGAATAATCAGGTTTTTATTTTTAGTGTGTACATACTACTTAGACCCATATTTCATTACACAGGTCTAACAGTTAGTTGGGGTTTATTATTTTCTTTTTGGTTTTTCGAAACAGAGTTTTCCTGTATAGCCCTGGCTGTTTTGGAACTTACTCTGTAGACCAGACTGGCCTCGAACTCAAGAGATCTGCCTGTCTCTGCCTCCCTAGTGCTGGGAGTAAAGGCCTGCATTCTCATGCCCAGCTTCATAATGTATTTTTAACTCGAGGGCTTTGACAACCAAATTAAAAGGAGCAGCTTTCTCCAATTATAAAACTACAGAACTGTACCACTTGTAGAGGTGGCCTTGGAGCAGGTGAAACTAAACTTTGATTTGGGTAGTCATTCAATGGAAATTATATTTTTAATTTTGTTTGGGAAAAAAAATTAGACTTCAAGAAAAGTTGCAAACTATTCCAGACTCTTTTTCTCCTGGTATTAAGATCTTGTATATCGGGGGCTGGAGAGATGGCTCAGCGGTTAAGAGCACCATCTGCTCTTCCAGAGGTCCCGAGTTCGATTCCCAGCACCCACATGGCAGCTCACAACTGTCTGTAGTTCCAGTTCCAGGCAAACACCAAGGCAAATAAATAAATAAATAAATAAGATCTTGTATATCCACAGGGCATTTGTGAAGACCAGGAAGTTAGCATCCCACACCCATTACAATGATAATTTCTTTTCTAGTACAGTATCAAATTCAGAATCTGGACCTGCCCTGCATTGAGCTCCCATGGCTTTATTACCTTGCAATAGGTTAGTCTTCCATCTTCGGTTCCTATGACCTTGACACCTTTGAACACAGTTTACCATTTGGTAGAATATCCCCCAGTTTAAGTTTGCAGTAAATAGGTTGAGGTTTTTGGAAAATACTTTGTGGGTGATGTTGTCTCCTTTTTAGTTCATCATCATTAAGAGGCACGTGGTATCTTAGTTACTGGTGATTACTGGGCTAGGAGGGTATTGACTCCTATGTTTCACTTCTGTCCAGTCATCCTTTGTAGCTGACGTCTCCCATTACATCCTCCCTTTACACCTCACACCCACCAGTGCGGTTTGCATAGCAGTTAGTACTGTGCTATCTGATTTGTGATTTTGTCTCCATTTCATGTTTATTATTGGAATTCTCCTGTGAGGAGGATCTGTCTCACATCTCTGTGTCTGTCTGTTTATTTCATCAGCATGCACCTAGGGATAGTGTTTTCCTCCAGTAAGATGTTTTTACTCAGTGTTCAAATTGTCTCAGGGTTGCCTTCCAATCAGCTCTTCTCACCACAGTACTGCATTTTTTTTGTCCCTTGTAAGATTATTAACTTTTTGTTGTGTTTTCCACACTTGATGATACTATGAGGTGCTCTAGACTCACTTTAAGATTCTCCTGCCCAGTCCTGGAATCAACCATTTTTCCAAGGAACACTGTTTTCTATCACTGGGAAGCAGTATTTAGAAGCTGAGTCAGTATTTAGAGGGTGCTCAGGTGTGTTTATGTGGGGCTTAATGCTCCTAGAGCATCTTAGCAGACAAAGCTAGGAACTCACTTCAAAAATATGAACATCTGTGTGGATTTCTATATTGGTCAATATGTATTAAAACCGTGAGTACAAGACTCAGCAGTTAAGAGCACTGGCTGCTTTTCCAGAGGACCCAGGTTAGATTCCCAGCATGCGCGTGGAGGCTCACAAGTGTCTGTAACTCCTGACCCAAGGGATCGTAAGTCCTGTTCTGGCCTCTAAAGGCAACAAGCACACACTTGGTACACAGACATACATATATGCATGCAAAACACCTATATACATAACAGATTCTTAAAAACCATGAATACATACAGTTATACAGTTCTATCAGCCCCCCGAATTTGTTCTTCCTTTGCTCACCTGGAACTTCTTTTTCCATACTATATATTTATAGTATGTTTATATATACAGTTTACTCCTGAACTGTCCCAGGTTATGATAATACCTAAGAGTTTCTGGGTAGAGTAAGCTGTCAGACATAGGCCACTTACAGGCTTTGGAAGTCATGGATTGGTCACAGTCAGGTAATCAGACATAGGCCATGGATAGGCTTAGCGGGTCATGAACTAAACTTTGGAGTTTTTTATGGTTTGTAGAATTTATTATTCTGTGAAATCTGCATTTTACTTTTAGCAAAATTCTCGTTTTTAGAGATCAGTCATAGGTTCTGTTCTTCTGTATCTTTTCTTGTCAAGTAAAATTCCTGCCTTGTCATCTTTATTCAGTGCTGTCCATTTTCTGTCATGAAGAAATGTCAGTGCGCTCTGGTCTCGGGTTGTAAAGATTATGCTGACTGGTACTTTAGTCATCACTTCAGCTGCACTGCCAGGGTCCAGTGACTCCCTCTGCCCAAACTCCTACTCCTTGGGGTTTCCATTAGTGTGATGGAGTGCTGGCTGCCCATGCTTTCAGCTGCATTTGAATGCAGATACAGAAGTGATGGTGTTTTCAAATGTGCAATCCCAACTGTAGTTTCCAGGTGGCTGCTGTGGGAAGATTGCCTTTCCCTCTCCTCCTAACCCAATAAAATGATAAGTGGAATAGGGAGGGAGTTACTTTTAAAAAGAGAAGTTCCAGCCTGGTAGTACTACCTTTAAACCCAGGTAGGAGGATCTTACGGGGTTCAAGGCCAGGTCTGCTAGTGAGTTCCTGGAATGCCAGAGCTACACAGTGAGAACCTGTCTAAAAAATTTTTTTTCAAAGAAAAAAAGAGAAGAGGGGATCAGAAATTTCAGTTTATGAAATATATAAAGTTCCAAGTGTGGTGGTGGCACACACCTTTAACCCCAGCACTCTGGTGGCAGAGACAGGCAGATAGATCTCTTGAGTTGGAGGCCAGCCTGATCAACATAGTGAGTTCAAGGATAGCTGGGGCTACACAGTGAAACCCTATTTTAAAAAATCAACAACAAGAAATGAAATATAAAGTAGATGGTTTTAGACTGACAGAAACTGGATTCTGTAAGCCCAACCCAAGGCAGGTATTGAGAAGACCTCTGTAGAGGTACATACCGTTCCTCTCAACAAGCTTGGGCAGAACTCCAAGCTCCCAATCAGCTGGTGCAAGGGAGCCAAAGCTGGCTATGGAGCAATCATCGAGATTGCTACAAAACAGTATGGGCAGCTGTACCAGTACGCCTCTATTATAGTAACTCAGCCTTGGCTCAACCTGTTAAATAAAAATCTCAAAGAGACTGGCAGAGGCAAATATTTTTTTAAACTCCTGGGTGACTCTAGTTTGCAGCCAAGGACTGAAAAGTAACTCCCTGAGGATCTGTCTCGAAGACCTGGCTCCAGACTGCAGCAGAAGACAAGCCAGGAGCCTTGAGGTGTTAGATCTGGACTGCAGATCAGGAATAGGAGGGTTTTTGAACTTCTGAAACACAATTGTTTTGCATGACAGCAGTAAACAATGCTGGGGTGCTCAGCTCAGTCTCTTACCGCACAACGGTAAGGCGGGGCATCCCAACCTTGTGTGTATAGCTGCCTAGTAAAAACGTGAGGAATCTTCACCTTTGACCCTCACAGTCCCCCTTTTAGGCTGCCATGTTGCCTGCTTAGAATAATAAATAGGACAGGTAGCTGCAGTCATTTGATCCCCCTAAGTCTGCTGAGCAGACAGCGGGTTTAGCCAGCAGTCATGAGCAGTGTAGGGGAACCTAGCAGGAAACACAGGGAGCTGAGACACGGACCACTGTCTTTAGTTTAAGAGCTAATTCAAAACTTAAAAGCAACAGAAACCCACCCAGACTTCTAAAATGAGAAGGATGGTAAGAAAGTCTGGAGATTGATGCTCATTAAGATTGAGAGTCCGGAAGGGCAGAAGAAGAAATGGACCATTTGTGCACATCTAAAATTGGTGATCAGAGTAATGGAGCAAGAGGATCTCAGGAGATGTGAGGAGGAAGGAAAGATGAGATGTGGATGATAGGGAGTAGGGGATAGGCAATACTACCAGCCACAGCACAGAAAATCTGCCATGGCACCTGTAATAGTGTCAGGCAGCAGGAAGTAGCTTTTTTATGTAGCTATTTCCTGGTGAAATTACTGAATTCTTTAAACATGTAATAGGATATGCTAAAGGACATTATACACAACTTATAAATGATTCAGGAAACACCAGTTCAGCAAAAGAACACTACTGTTATCCAGTAGACTGAATCTTAATGTCTAGTACCCATATTGAGTGATTTATAGCCACCTATAACTCCAGGTGCAGAGCGTTTGATACCCTCTTCTGACCTCCTAGGGCATCTGTACACATGTACACATGCTCACATGCACGCACGTGCACACACCACACACACACTACACACACACCACACACCACATACTACACACACACCACACCACACACACACACACACACCACATACTATACACACACACCACACCACACACTACACACACCACATACACATTACACACTCACACCACATACCACACCACACACACACATCACACCACACACACACCACATACCACACCACACCACACACACACACCACACATCACACACACCCACACACCACATACTACACCACACACACACCATACACCACATACCACACCACACACACACACCACACATCACACACACACCACACACCACATACTACACCACACACACACCACACACACACACCCCACCCCACACCACACACACACCACACCACATACACACACCACATACCACACACACCACATACCACACCACACACACCACATACCACACCACACACACATGCACACCATACACACCACACCACATACACACAACACCACACCACACACACACATGCTTCTTTTAAGCTGGTGGGGGTAGTAGAACAGAAGAAGACCTGGGAGCTCATTGGCCATCCAGGCTAGCCAAATTAATAAGTTTTAGGTTCTGTGAGAGACCCTATTTTGAAAAATAAGGTGGAGCCTACCTAGTATGGTGGCATATGTCTTTAATGCCAGCATTAAGAGGCAGATGCAGGTAGATCTCTGAGTTTGAGGCCAGCCTGATTTACATAGTGAGTTACAGGGATATCTAGGGCTTCACTGTGAGACTGTCTCAAAAACAAAGAAGATACTATGGGACTTTCACATGGCATGAATGGATGGATGGATGGATAGATAGATAGATGAATGGATGGATAAATCTGTTAAAGGCACCAGGACTCAATGTCAAAACATCATGATCAAGCAACAAAAACATACCAGAAATCAAAAATAGAGGAAAGTTTCTTATGGTGGGTGATAAGTATTTTTAATCAAATCAGTCTGGAATATCATAGGACAGAGCCATCTCTTCCAGGCTTTTTGTTTTTCCTTTTTTGTTTTTTTGTTTTTTCTGTGTAACAATCCTGGATGTCCTGGAACTTACTTTGTAGACCAGACTGGTCTCAAACTCACAGAGATCCTCCTGTCTCTGCTTCCCAAGTGCTGGGGCTAGCAGCATGTTGCCACCACTGCCTGGCTGTTAGTCCTTTAACTCACAGACATCTGGGAAATTTTTGTCTCCTATGTGATGGCATTAAAAGCATGGCTCACCACTTTCTGACCTTCGTGGCTTGACTGTGGGTGATTCTGTCCTCTGATATTTCAAATTGCTCTTATTAAATATACAATATATCAGCACAGGTTTCGTGTATGTTTGTGCTGAGGTCTGAGAGAACTGTGAATGTTCTGGTTCTGCTATTCACATGTTTTCCAAGTATTCAGTAATGTGCAACAAACAACCACGGAAAGAAATGACAGGTCCTTGAAGCCATTTCATTATATTTTCACAAAATAGCTCAGTATATTCTTGCTCTAAAATGTAGTGTGTATTTTTTTCTTATGTTTTAGATTTATGTTGCTTCTTCCTCTAGAAAGTATCCCCAAGTTTTTAGTTAAATTGTAGAAAAGTCTGGGGTTTTGTTTGTTTGCTTGTTTGTTTTAAAGAAAAAGAACAAACCACCCATGCTTTATTCATTTTAGGATAGTCATACATAACAAAAGCTCTAGGTCAGCAATGGGTTTGATAGCCCCCTGGAGCTTATTAAAATCAGAGTACTGACAAATAGATTCAGAAAGAAAAATTTCTGTAAATTAGTGAAAACTGCCACTGTTTCCTTAAAAGGCCTATTTTCAGATTAGTCATTGAGTAAATACTTGTCTTTGGGTCCTGACCTGTGTGCTAAATGTTGCGGTGGAGAAGCAGGTACAGTTCTGGTTCAGCCTGCTGGGGATTTTCCTTGTTCTTAATGACTGTGGATTCATCAGTGCATTTTTCTTTTTTGTTGTGTTTTGGTTTTGCTTTTTCGAGACAGGGTTTCTCTGTACCCGTGGCTGTCCTGGAACTCGCTCTGTAGACCAGGCTGGACTTGAACTCACAGAGATCTACCTGCCTCTGCTTCCCAAGTGCTAGGATTAAAGGTGTGCAGCACTACCACCCAGCCTTTAGGTGCATTTTTACCTAGGGTCCTAAAACATGTAATGTCGCATGATTTACTGCTAATATAGACAAATAGCCATATCTATCATTCCCTGGGTTCATTTTCATATCTTCATTTAATACAATTTGTTTAAGTGAACACCCTGATGTGTAAATGAATGTCAGTTCTGTTCAAATATTATAACATTTAACTTTTTATTTTGTTTTGTTTTACATAAAAAAAAGTATATGTGTGTATGTGTTGTCTGCATGTATGTCTGTGTACCACATGCACATTTGGCTCCTGAAGGGGCCAGAATTAGGCATCAGATCCCTGGAACTGGAGTTATGGATAGTTGTGAGGCACCATGTGGGTGCTGGAAGTTGAGCCCAGATTCTCTGGAAGAACAACACATGCTTCTACTATGGCAGCCATCTCTCCAGCCCCTTTGTTTTCTGTAGAGACAAGGTCTCACGTCGCTAAGGCTGGTCCTCTTGCCTCTGTCTTTTAAGTTGAGTCATAGTCATATTTCCTCAAAATTGCACTGGCCACTATGTCCACTCTGAATTTTTAATTATTTATTCTGTTCATTGTTGAGAATTACACCAGTGTTTTGAAAACATCAAATAGGCACTTTACTATTGAAGTATATCACCAGGCTCCTGAGTACTTAATTTTTTTTTTAATTTAATTTCCTTTTGGTGGTGGTGGTGGTAGTGGTTGTTTGCTGAAGACCAGGTCTCACTAGGTAGCTCTGATTGTCCTCCAACTCACTGTGTAGCCATGTCTGCTCTCAAAATGGCAGTGATCCTCCTGTCTCTGCTTTCCAAATGCCACCACTACACTTGGCTTTTGAGTGCATGGTTTATCCTACAGTTACAACTTAGTCAGTGTCACCCTCCATAGATGAAGAAACTGAACGTCCTGTAGCCAGAGTTGTTAGGTGGCCAAATGGAACTGATTAGTTTGAAGGTCTGGCTTGAGTTCTACACTGTTTTCAAGGGGAGAGTGATAAGATTACAGATGTTTCCCATTCCAGTTCCATGCCTGCCAGGTGCAAGTGTCTGTCTCACAGTGGAGTTCCTCCCCTGGGGTGCTGATGGTGCAGAGCAGGCAGGGAGGCAATATGGGGGAATCTGAGCACTGTGCCTGATAGGAACAGTGTCCTTGTGATCATCGTGCCTTGCTGCTTTTAGAAACCTGCCTCTGCTTGCCTTTGGGGGCTTAGTAACATCCACTTGGAAACCCTGCTTTCTCAGGAAATGGACCCAGAGAAGCCATTCCACATGAATTAAGCAGCAGAGCCTTGCCGAGTGTGAATGACCCGTCATAACCTGGTTTTCTGTAGCCAGATGACCAGTCCTTTCTAGCTGCACTGCCATTACAGCATTCCCATTCAGATCCCCATGACCCAGTCATTGTTTTGGGAAGGAGTACAGAGCTATCAGACACTAGATACTATAATTAGAAAAGGGAAAGCGGACACTCACCGGCTAACGTCTTAGGCTGTGTCATTTACAACACTTTTTCAAAAGTTAAGCAGCCTCCTCCTCAGTTTTGCTTCCTGAAATACAAGATGTACAGTTTGGGGGTTCTTGCATTCCAGTTTTTGTTACTGCTGTGCGCTCTTCCCCCCCCCCATTTTAATCAGAGAACAAATTGCTGTCAGCACATTGAGTTCATGTGCCAGCCACATTCAGAACAGGGTGTTCTGTGCTTTTCAAAACAGAATTGCTCTAGGGCAGTAAGAGAACAATAAGTCAGCGCTCCAGCTGAAATGATGTTTTGCAGCGACCCGGCTCACTTGATGTGGTTACACTCTGGATTGCCAGCTAAACTTGGGTAATTTGGTTTGGTTTGACTTTGTGGGATTTGTTGGAGCACCCCCTCCCAGGTTACATGGACTTTCAGTCAAGAGAAAATATTGTCTCTTTTTAACTTGCTTATTTCTCTTTACCAAAAAAGCCCTAAGTAGAAGCATCCTGTATGTACTTCTGTTCCCTTCGAGCACGTCATAGATCGTTTACTTCCTGTAAATCATGCTCGATGAGATTAGCAACAGACCTCCTGAGCCCTACAGGCTGATCCCGAGTGAGTCATTCTGGTTTTTATTAAATATTTATTAAATGAGTATTTGTACTATAGAATACAAAGTCAAAAAGGCACAGAGAGAGCAGAGGAAGCAGGCTTCCGAGAGACGGGGTGCCTCTGCATAGATCAGCAGCCTTCACAGAGCCCTAGTGGTGAGTTCCTGTCAGCAGCAGCCCTGTAGGACTTGGCACAGCAGATTTCAGAGCCAGCTAGCTAGTCCAGCCATTGAAAACCTTCTTCCTTGTAGATGGAGAATCGTGGACTGTGTGCACCCTGCTCTAACCCTCATTTTCTCTGACTCCCAAACTTTATCATGTTATGAGGTAGTGATGCGTAGATGCGTGAGGTGAAGTGTATGTGGGACAGTCACTTCAGATGTTTAATTACAGTTGTGTTTATTTGTGCGGAGGTGTGTATGTGTAGATGACAGGACAACTTTTGAGATTGATTCTCTTTTTCTACCATTCGAGGCCCGGGTAATGAGCTTGGTTCTGTCATCTGCTGCTCAGCCTTGTGCTAGCTATTGCTCTTCCAGAGGCATGTGGTTCCCAGCACCTGTGCTGGACACCTCCAGATTGCCTCTGACTCTGACTTCAAGAGACCTGCCACCTTCTGCGGGCCTCTGTGGATGCCTGTACACATACAGCTTACACTCAGATACACACATGTATAAATTAGTATTTTTTTCTTTTTAGATTTGTGTGTGTGTATGTTTGCCTGTATGAATGTATGCTTATGTACTACATGCATGTAGTGCCCACAGAGGCCAAAAGAAGGCTTTGAATCCCTAAGCACTAGAATTGCAGAAAGTTATGAGCTTCTGTATAGGTGCTAAGAATTGACTCCAAGGTCCTTGGCAAAAGCAGCCAGTGCTCTTAAGCACTGAGCCATCTCCCCAGCCTGGGTTTGCTTTTCTAACTGCTTTTGTAACAGTTTGACTTCCTGACTAGGTTTTGCTTGCTTCTTTCCTGCACATAGAAAGAGAAATCTGAAATTATTTAGTAATTTCAAACACATTACACCTTGCAAATCAGTCTAGGAAACTGACATATAATTGGGGATCCTTTGCAAAAGTCTCTGGATTTCCTGTTTTGAAAACACATTCAGACTTGATCAACCAAAAGCCACAACAAACGTGCTGATAGTTTCCTCCCCGATAAAGGCACTGAACCTCAGGGAGGAAGGTAATCATCTAACAATAAACTTTAGAATTTCCTTCCCCCAAAATCTGTCAAGTTGTGAGTGATGAAGATGGCAAATCTCAGTGCTCAAGATGCTGTTACTGAGCGCGCCCGCCGGTGAGCGTCTGTGCTCAGCAGATCTCATGAGAAGCACCATTCATTAGTCTATATCCTATCTTATTCATTGTGGTTCTGGGGCTTGAAACTGAGGCTTTGCACATGTGAGGCAGGTATTCTGCCACCAGGTTCTGTCTCTGTTCCCCTCCTCACTTTTTATTGTCAGCTAGGCCACAGATGCATCATTCTCCTGCCTCGGCCTCCTGGCTGTCTAGGCAATACCATAAGCTTCAAATGTGCTTCCAAACCTCTGATATGCATATCTTTAAAAATAAAGTTAAATCTGTTTTTAAAATAGAAGAGGCTGCTGACAGTACTTACTGCTGCCCAGCTGGATACTTCCTACACTATATTCAACCTGTTGTTTTTTTCCCTATGTTACACATACACTGGGGGAGAGGTCTGAAAATTAGATATTATTTTATTTAGAACATTGCAAAAGTGGTTATAGAATAGAAGGCATCATATATATTGACAAGTATGGGATATGAAACAAGAGGTTTTATGCTATGCTCTGAGATCCTTGTTTGTTTGTTTTAAACTTTATTTATTTATTTATTTGCCTTGGTGTTTGCCTGGAACTGGAACTACAGACAGTTGTTAGCTGCCATGTGGGTGCTGGGAATCGAACCCGGGTCCTCTGGAAGAGCAGACAGTGCTCTTAACCGCTGAGCCATCTATCTCTCCAGCCCCGAGATCCTTGTTTTAAAGAAACTGAGAACTTGGGGTGACCGCAGTAGGAAGGAGCAGCCAGGATGGTATCTGTGCTTCAGAGTCTCTCACTTCTTAGGCCTACACTAATGGCAATTGGTCAAATGATTGACTACAGGGATTGGCTTTAAAGCTGGTTCCCAGCTGAAACCCAGTCTTGGACTTTTGGGGCTTTTCAGAGACTGTTGAGGTCAGACAGAAAAGGTGCAGTGGATGGCACTGTTTCTGTTTGGAGGACGACGGTTGTCATGGGACATGGAGTTAATGTTTAGGAGAGGGTGCTTTCTCAAGACTCACCACTAACCCCCACATTATTTAGCAGCCCTAGGAAACTACTAGAGTGTCAAAGAGAAATCATGGTGACTATTGTACTGTCTCACAAGACATTCATTTTCTTATTGAGTGAAAGACTTAATTGAAAGATATATGTAGCTCGGAGAGATGGCTTAGAGGTTCGGAGGACCTGAGTTCAATTCCCAGCAAATACATGGTGGCTCATGACCATCTGTAACGAGATCTGGTGCCCTCTTCTGGCCTGCAGGGATACATACAAACAGAACGCTGTTTAAATAAACCTATTAAGTTTATCTTGCTCAGTGTCACAGGTTGAAAAAAAATAGCAAGTACTCATTTAATGTAAAACAGGAAAAAATGTTCTTGTTCTTAAACTTTCAGACTTGGGGGGCAAAGCTTCTAGAAGACAGTGTGTGTCTTGTAGACAAGAGGGGGAAGTGGTGTTGTCGCACTGTTGGCCATTCACCTCAGGCAGTCAGTGCTGAGGAGCAGTTTCTGACTGTTCTGTCTCCTTCCTCTCAGTCCACCTGGAAGGCTGCTGTGGTGGAAGGATGTTCGATTGCAGGGACGTGGTATTCGTTGTTGGTGAAGGAGAAGATCACGACATTCCGATTGGAATTGACAAGGCCCTGGAGAAAATGCAGAGGGAAGAACAGTGTGTTTTGTATCTTGGACCACGGTAAGAAAGAAGCACCATTTCAGTCCACAGTGGAGCTGTGTGAAGCCCAAAGGCCTGCCTGCTCTCTCCCTCCCTCGGTGCTTCTGTTATCACAATGAAGTCATTTCATTGAGTCAGGTGATAGTGAGGAAGTGTAGGGCCTCACACCACTGCAGAAGTTTGTAAGCAGTTGGCTCAGCTAAAGTGTGTTTAAGAATAGGAATAACAATTGGGCCTTGTTTTTAATTTGTTCCTTGCTGTGGTGCCACATCAGCAAAGATTGGCTCCTCCTGCCTTCTGAATTCAGCAGGAGGGTGTTGAGAGTTGAAGTGGTGCGTGATTTACTACCACTTGAACCCATGCCACGTTCTTATGGAGTCCTGAAGGAAGAAAAAACCCAGCTTGTTCTTCCTGGATCTAAAGACAGCGGAGATGACTCATTTTTGCCTGAGTTTTTCCCGTCGTAAGGATAGCCATTAGCACTTCCAAGCTTAGAACTGTCCGCACTGACAGTCTCTTGTGAAAACATGTTTTGTATTATTTTTAGATCTAAAATTATACCATAAATTTAACTCTTCTATCTTGAGAAATAGACCCCTGAGAGAATCCAGGAATGCCGCCTGCATAAGAGTGCCTCTGCTTGTCCAGAGTGGCCTCGTAGGCTGCACAGATTGCCACTGGCTGAATTTTGAGTTCTGAGACTCTTTAGCCTCTCCTGACCTCTACAGTGGTCCAGTGACATAGTGCTAATGCTTCTCTCTATGTAATCCTGTTTCTCATTTATTTTATCGTGCCAACACTTCGGTGAAATTTCTTCCAGAATGTGCTATCCTGATTATAAAGCTGACACAAGGCCCTTTTATCTACTGTCTTTTCTCTCAACCCTATTCTTTTTTTTTTTTTTTTAAACTTTATTTATTTATTTATTTGCCTTGGTGTTTGCCTGGAACTGGAACTACAGACAGTTGTTAGCTGCCATGTGGGTGCTGGGAATTGAACCCCGGTCCTCTGGAAGAGCAGACGGTGCTCTTAACCGCTGAGCCATCTCTCCAGCCCCCTCAACCCTATTCTTGCACTGCTGTGGTCCCACTTTGGTGTATTTGGAGTTTGCACTGTCCTGTAGTTCATGAGACTGAACACCTCTCTCCCTTACAGAGCAGGTTCTTCATAACCTACAGTTTCTAATCTTTTGAGACATCTTCTCACTTTTTAGCTCTGGCTGCCCTGGTTAGCCTCAAACTCTGCCTGCCTCTGGTTCCCAAGTGCTAAGATTAAAGTTTTCTGATCATTTTAATCTAACATTCCAAAATTAGAATAGCTACACACTCAGGTGGCATTTATGTTTCAGGTATGTTCTTACAATTGAGTCCTTTAGGAGAAGTTCTGTGAAGTGTGAGCTTTCAGTAACTCGTGACCCAGATCCTTAAGTCTTAGCCCAGCATCTAAAACAGCAAGGCAAATCAAACCACCTTCTGTATATCAGTGTAGCTTGTTTTCTGCCAGGGCTACGCCATTAGTTATTTGAGGTTGACACCTGAGCAGGTCACCAAGGTTACAGAGGCCTAAGTGGAGCGATCAGGCAAAGCATTAGCAAACCCCCTGCCCAGGGAAGCCCTCACTTATTATCTCTTACTGCTTTTGCAGTGGTTTTTATTCATTTTACCCTTACACCACAAGAAAATAGAAATCTCTGTACAACAAATGGTAGAGTTTTCAGATCTTTTTAGACATAAAAACCGTCTAGTTTTTGTAAGTTTTGATGTATAAAGATTTTTTTTTTCCTGCCCCTGCCTCCATATCTCCAGGGTATTTTCTCTGTATATTTAGTTCTTCGAAGTACATTATTTTGTGCAATGCTGTCTACACTATCTTTATATACTTATGTACTAGTGTACCTGTATGTAGAACATACCAGATATGGTTGTATGCATACAACTACTAATTAACTTGTCCTACTCAGATAAAATTCTGATCTAGTTTGTCCCCTGAGTGATCTTCTATATTTCACCTTCCTAACCCCCAACACACACACACACACACACACACACCTTCCCACAGTGTTCTTTAAAATATTGTGCATTGGTAGAGGCCTTCCCACTACAGGAGGTTTTGGGTTTTTTTTTTTTTAATTTTCTTAAATTTGTTTGCTTTGCTCAATATTGTGATCGATCTCTCTTTTATTTTAGGTTAAATATGATAATTTTGACCTTTTTTTATTTTTACTTTATGCCTGCTTTGTAACAATCCTAAACAAAACACAGGCTGCTAAGAGTGATCACTCTTGATTATAAGCTAGCTGGATATATTAAACACATTAAATAGTTTCCTCAGGACAGTAGGTTCTGAACTTGGTTGTGAGGTCCTTTCCAGCATCTCTGTGACCTCTCAGAAAGCACTTGTGTCCAGCCTCGGCATCTTTGTCTGTAAGGAGCATCTATCTGGTGAGAGCCATTCAGTGCTGCTGAGCCCTGCCACTGGCCCTTTGCCCCCTGGTGTGTTTGCCCTCAAGGCAGCTGTTGCTCCGGGACATTGATTCCAGACTCCATTTCTGATGTTTCACCCTTCTGTCAGTCAGGTTCCACTTAACCCAGGCTAACCATTCCTGGGACAAAGGGTGTGCACCTGGGCTACCAGGAGAGATGGTACAAACACTCTTCTTTTTTTCTTAAACACATTTATTTATTTATGTATATGAGTGTTCTGTTTTCATGCACATCAGGAGGAATCTGATCCCACTACAGATGGTTGTGAGCCACCATGTGGTTGCTGGGAATTGAACTCAGGACCTCTGGAAGAGCAGTCAGGTGCTCTTAACCACTGAGCCATCTCTCCACAAACACTCTTCTTCAATCCTCTGATCCCACAGGAACTAGACTGGCTTCATCTCCTCCAAACCTGTCCCTACATTCCTCATAGCCCACCACCCCACCCCCCATTCCTGTCTGGAGCCTCCAGTGAGAGGCCCTATTAGCAGTCCTTACCACTATTGATGTTTGGGACTGAATAATTCTTGGTTGTGGCAGAGAAGGATTGTCCTATGCCATGAGGATGTACAGCAATATTCCTGGACTCTTACTTGCCAACCAATAGTGGCTCTCTCTACTCAAGAAGATCTCAAGGCCTTGATAAATGTCCGCCTGACAAATAAGGATTAAAATCAACCCAATTAAGTGCCACTGTTCCAAAGTGAATGCCAGTTCACCTGTTGCATTTGTCCCTACTTGGCAAAACTGCCAGTCATAGCCTGTTGTCATCAGCAGACTTAAGAAAGAAGTGCCTACCTGCCTGCCTCCTTTGCAGCAGATGAGGGATAGCTCTGAGACACCCCACCCTCTCCACTACCCAGGGAGAAAACCAGGCACCATTTCCTAGAATTGGCCCCTGGCAATTGCACCCTTTCCCTTATTACTTTACTGAAGATGCCCTTTGCCTGGTATTGGAGCTGCCTCACCCAGTTCTTTTCAGGCACCTGCATGCCTCTGCTCCAGCTGCTTATTTTCCTGTGTAACAGTGAAGGTGAGTGATAAGCAGGTTTCCTGGAAAATTGCAACAGGGCTGGAGAAGTGGACAGACAACATGGTGTGTGTGCTGCCCCACCCACCCACCCAAGGTCCGTGGCCGGCCCCTAAGACGCAAGTAGAATAGTACTAGCCTTAACCTAGTTTGGACATCTTTTAAGCCATGGCCTGAAAGTTTGCATTAACTAAACATTTTTTTTTTTAAGATTTATTTATTTATTTATTTATTTATTTATTTATTATGTATGTAGTGTTCTGCCTGCAGGCCAGAACAGGACATCAGATCTCACTACAAGTGTTTGTGAGCCACCATGTGGTTGCTGGGAATTGAACTCAGGTCCTCTGGAAGAATAGTCAGTGCTCTTAACCTCTGAGCCATCTCTCCAGCCTGCATTAACTGAACTTTTTAATGCAATGTTATATTTCAAGAGTTGTTTAGTTCATAGCAGATAAAAATGGTGTTTCGGTGAGCCCCTTGCTATTATGCTGAGCATTATTCTAATTTTTTTCGTTTTGGTTTTTTTGAGACAGTATCTATTTGTAGTTTTGGCTGTCTTGATACCAACAGAGATCTGCCTGCTTCTGCCTCCCAAATGCTGGGAATAAAGGCATGTGCTTCCACTGTCCTGTCTTAGGACAGTGCTCTAGATGCTGGGAAACCCTAAAGCAGACAGACAGAGCTGTCTGTTCTAGCAGATAAGTACTTCCCAAATACATTTAATTTGTTTAAGATCTGAAATAATGCCCTAGAACTAATTTACAGAAGCACAGTGTGATTTCCTGCCCCAGTAAATCAGTAAGTACCCTATGCAGGAACTAAGACCTGACCCTCAAGATAAAATTGACATATAGCTTCTGGTTTTGTCTTTAGTGAGTTTTGACTAAAGAGTGTCTACTGCATCTTAAACAGGATAACTAATGTATAAACATTTGTGTGCCTCTAAGTGGGTACTGGCTGCTGGCTGTGGCTATGTGTTCTGTTCTGTTCTCAGTGCGTCTTTAGCTCTTAGAGGCTGTTTTCTTTGCTGACGTGCTGCCCATTTGGTTTATCTGATTGGAAGCATCAGTGCTTTTGATTGAGATGCTTGTCCTCAAATAGAATCCTGAGGAATCTCAGACACGAGAGCAGGGGGACACGGTGAAGAAAAGATTCCATTGTGGGGAAGGAGTCACTAAGCAGTTGGGATAAAATGACGGATTTGTTATATAGACGTGCGTATGAGAATAACAAAAGCAATAGTAGATGACTAAAATGCCAGAGCTCATTACATAGAACTGCATTGATTTTACTGCTGTAATGATTAGTGAGCTCTTCTGTTCTGTGCTTCCTGCCCATAAAGTCATGTTACAAAAAGGAAAGAATTAAGTCTAAAATCAAGCAGGCTGCCCCAGGTAGTACAGGGAATGAGTCTATGTGTGTGGTATCACTGTGTGTGTGTCTGTCTGTCTGTGTGTCTGTGTGTTGCACGAGCTAAGAGAAAAACAGATGCAGCTGGGTCTAGGAGAACCCAGCAGTGAACCCTGGGATGTTTTCCCCTTTGGTCAGCCTCTGCTGTGTCGCCGGGCTCTGAATACCAGAGGTGCAGAATACACCAGTTCTCTTAAAGTTTTATTTTTTACTCTACATTTCAGATATGGTTTTGGAGAGGCAGGGAAGCCTAAATTTGGCATTGAACCCAATGCTGAGCTTATGTATGAAGTTACGCTTAAGAGGTTTGAAAAGGTGAGAAAATCGAACTTCTTAACAATCGTGGTGAATCTCTTCTCCTGCCTTTCCCATAGCTGTTGGGTGGTTTTGCTAAGTGCTGTTTATTTCTGTACTTGGGTCTCTTTACCCTCGATGCCTGCCCCTCCCCCTTCGGCTTACAGCACCGGAAACTGACGTGACCCAGTGGATATATAAGAGGAGTTGCTGTTGTTTTGTTACTGTGTGTCAGCCTTTTTTTTTTTTTTTTTTTTTTTTTTAACTTTTGGGTAGAATCCAAAGCTTGTTCCCTTATTTGTTCCTAGGCTTGTTCTTTTTGTACTTTTTTTCCTGGGTTGAGGACAAAAAAGTTCACGTACTGCCAAGCAGCTTCTTAGAAGAGTTGAGGTGCAGCTTTTCAGTGCTGAACGGATTGTACGCTTCACAAGGGTCACAAAGAGTCCTCCGCTGGGGCTCCAGCTTATGATCTCAAGGTCTCTCAGCCTCGGGGCCAGCAGGCTACAACTAGAGACAAGAAGCAAACCTGCTACCCAGCTGTTTTCATACTTGTCCAAGAACAGGAGAGAGGAATCTGTCGTGGCCTCCTTGGACTTAATTCCAACCCAGGGCTACCTGAGTAGGTTCCGGCTGCCTTTACTGGGCAGACACACCACATTCCCCATAAATTGTCGTCCTCAGCTGTATCTTCAAGTGACCAACATCCCTTTCTTCCTGGAGTTCCTCAGGGACTAACAACCAGCATGTTCTGTACTCCAAATTTTCACTAGAAATGTGACGTTCTTTACATATCATACTAGATTCCAAAAGGAAATTTTCTCCTTGTTAGCCTGTAACTTTGGGAGAAAATGTAGGATTTTCCCACACCAGCATCATGTCCTCCAACACACATGCTCTTGTCATGCCATTGCTTTTTGGGAGAGTGACTTCTTTTGAAGGCCTCCAAGCTCAGTACTGATTTCTTTGTGGGCTTTCATTGCTAAGAGGGAGAAAAGAATCTTTACACATAATTATCAGGGCCTTTAGCTTTCCTGTCCTTTTTTTACAGAAGACCTCTACCCTCCTTCCCATGCTTTTTGAAGAGCACTCTTACTGTCTGTCAGACTCCAGGAGTGAGCTCACACCTCACTGAGTGGACTCACATGTGGAGGCCTATGATGGTTTTTTGGAATCCACCTGGTTAAACCCCTGCTGCATAGAAAAGAAATTAAAATCAGAACCCAGACATGGTGGTGCATGTTTATAATCCCAGTTCTCTAAAGGCTAAAGAAAGGGATCCTGTGTCTCAGGCCAGCCTGGGCTACACAGCATCACACTGTCCCCACCACCACTCCATCCCTCATGCAAAAAAATACACTAGCGAGCTAGGGAGAAGGCTCTCCGGGTAACCATGAGGGCCTGTGTTCAGATCTCTAGCACTCAATGTGAAAAGTTGCACATGGAAGCATGTTCCAGTAACCTCAAGGCTGGGGCATACAGGAGGAGCTCTGGGACTTGCTGGCCAGCCAGCCTAGCCAATCAGTTGGCTATAAGTTTAATAACAGACATGTCTCAAAAAATTAAGTGATGATCTGACAAGGCGGCTGCATGAATAACAGCACTCGCCACAAACCCAGCAACCCAAGTTTGTCTCTAGAACCGACACAGAGAGCTGACTCAGTGGTGGTGTCCTCTGACCTCCAAGCGCACACACAAGTAATGATAATAATAATAACAACAATAATAAAGTCAGTGAAGTTTTAGATGAGACAGAGGAAAAAATATGTTGAAAAAATAAATAAAAATGAGGGTTTTTTTGTTTTGTTTTTAAAGAAAATAGGTGGGGAGTAATAGAGAAAGATACCTAACATTGACCTGTGGTCTTCACACAGGTACACACACACACACACACACACACACGCAATATTTGTTGTTGTTTTTTGTTTTTTGAGACAGAGTTTCTCTATGTAGCCCTTGCTGTCTTCAAACTCACTCTGTAGATCAGGCTGGCCTTGAACTCCTAGAGATCCTCCTACCTCTGCTTCCCCAAGTGCTGGGATTAGAAGTGTGCACCACTATGCCCTGCTCCAACTGAGAGAAAGTTTCTTCTTTTTTTATTTTTATTTTATTTTATGTGCATGGGTCTTGCCTATGTGTTTGTGAGAGGGTATCAGATCCTCTGGAGCTGGAGTTATAGACAGTTGTGAGCTGCCATGCCTGTGCTGGGAACTGAACTCCAGTGCTTTTAGCTGCTGAGCCATCTTTCCAACCCTCCACTTGAACTTTCTAATTCATATGTACTAAATACAACCAACCACACCTATTACTTTTTCCTAAAAGACCCCAGTTATTCTACTGGCTTCTGTGATTTTAAATCCAGCTGTTTATATGGGGTTCTGTTTTGTTTTGTTTTTAATTTTCTTTTTTTAGTGCTGGAGATTAAACCCATGGCCTCAACATGCAGGATAAGCACTGTCTCATGGAGTAATAGCCCCAGAGATGTTGTTTTTAGGCCTGTGTGTACTGTCGAGAAGAATATGGTACACATAATACAAACCATAATACTTCACCAGATGATGGTGAAGTCATTTATGTACAGCTCTGCAGTGATGTTTACACATGAGCTCCATCTTTCCAATTGTATTTTGTTGAAAGTCCCCCAAGTAAAAGCAGGCATCATGGTGCACACCAGTAATCCTAGCATTTGGGAGGTGCCAGCAGGAAGATTAGAAGTTGAAGGTCATCCTTGTCTACATGGTAAGATGGAGCCTGAAATATGTGCAACACTGTCTAGAAAAAAAGAAATTCCCCAAGTACATGCCTGCAAGCTGACACTGTTCAAGGCCATAATACATCTGGTTGTGTGAATGAGGCGACAGCTTCCTGACCTGGAATTTCAGAATTCTCCAAGCATATGCAGCTTGGCCTGGACAGTAAGTAATAGTTCCACTTTAGAGTTGGAAAACAAGCTTGACAAAAATGCAAACATGCCAGCAGCAGTGTAGAGAGGAGGTCCCCAGGAGGCCTCAGACTGCTCAGCACTTGATGTTCCTGGCTATGCTTTGCCCATTCCCCTTGGACAGCATGGGTCAAGGCCACAGCTTGGAAACCGCAGCACATGTTCTTAGAGTGGTACTGGGAGCACTGGTCTGACAGCGTCTCCCCAGCAGCACACAGTTCCACCTGCTAGTGGCTTTTGAGTTTGGAGTGTCTAGAAGTAGCTGATGCTCATTCTCTAGGTATCAGCTGGTGTGTGTCCTGTTCATCTAACTGATGCCAAATCTATACACAGGCCAAAGAATCCTGGGAGATGGACACCAAAGAAAAACTGGAACAGGCTGCCGTTGTCAAGGAGAAGGGGACTGTGTACTTCAAGGTATGTGAGTTCCTATAATTCTTTCTGTGTTCATGAACCGTGCTGGTATTCCTGTTCTGCGTTGTCAGCACCTTTTTGGTGAGAGTAATCCTCAATTTTTGCAGGCTTGCTATTTTCAGTGTGAGGATTGGTTAGTGTGAAGGAGGTAACACAGGCAACTCTTTCTTCTGTATGCTGTAAGCAGATGGTAACCTTCCTCAGAGCAGACCACACCTGGCCAGCTCACCTGCATCCATACTGTCAAGGCCTAACTCGGCCTGATTGCTCCGTAGTCAGCGTACAATAAATGTGGAGAGAAAGAATGGAGATGAGTTTTTACAGGTCAGAGTTCACAGGACTGGGCTCTGCACTTCTTTCGTCTCCCAACAGGTCGTTAGGTCACATGACGGGGAAGGACATGCAGAGTCTTCCAATCATGTTGCATGATCCCTCACATGACTGCACTGGACTTGTTTTCATGTAAGCACACCCAGAGAAGTCTCCATGTTGTTCTTACAATATCCAACTAAAAATGAATTACCTTTGCACTCTAAAGTGGAACATCAGTTTTCACAGCCCTTATCCTCAAGATAAATCTTAAATACTTGATTGATAAGTTTTGGGGGTTTGTTGTTGTTTAAGACATCTCTTTGTATCCCTGACTGTCCTGAAACTCACTGTAGACAAGGCTAGCCTTGAACTCACAGAGATCTGCCTGCCTCTGCCTCCTGAATGCTGGGATTCAAGGCATGTGCCACCACTGCCCACCTTATTAAGTTTTATGTAGAAATACCTCACTCCTGCTGTAAGTGAATAACAAAATTAAGACACCAGTAATGGTGCCAGCTGAGTACCAGGAAACCCCTGGAGACGGGCATGAATGATTCAGCACCCAGAGATGCCCAGCACAGCCCTCCCTTGAGCCTGATAGGAAGAGAGCACTGAACCTTGCTGCTTACAGCTGCCCTCAATGACAGCCCTTCCCAGAGCCCTGTCTATATATAGTATCCCATAGATTCAAATCCCAGGTGCAAGAAGAAATTTGAGAGTGCATTAGGTTGGTTGCCACCCACTCCCAATGTGTGTCTCTGTGCATCAAGTAAAGACTTAGTGATGAGAATTCAAAAATGGATCTGTTCTGCTGGGTTAGGTGATGCTATTGGAAGCTGTTGAAGTTTCCTGCCTTGTAGTAAGGATTGAAGCCAGAAGCCAGCTGTGGTGGTGCACACCTTTAATCTCAGTGCTCCAGAAGCAGAGGCAGATAGATCTCTGTGAGTTCAAGGCCAGTCTACATAGCAAATTCCAACCAGCCAGGGCTACACAATGGGGCCCTTATCTCAAGCATGGGGCATATAAGTGTTCTTCAGTTTTCTTTCTTGTAAACTGCAGGTTGTTGTTGTTTAATCCTTGGTTTTTTTGCTTATTGAAGAAAATTCTTTGGGTTGTTCCTCATAACTGTAAGTCAGGTCTTCATGAGCTTCCTTCTGAGATATGCTGCTGCATCTACAGTGCTATCTTGGTGGGGACCAAGTGGGACACCTGAAGAACTAAGGCCACAGGTATCCCAAAAAAACACTGGCAGAGACAGTATGACCACTGGGCTTGGGGGGCCAGGCATGTTCATCTGTTTTCCACTTTGAGCTGAGACTCAGGATTGGGTCATAGTATCACCTTAGTGAATGTGTTCTGCATATAGTGGAGATAAGGTTTGGGTTTTTTTGTAAGGGATACTGGGTCATCATTTTAAAGCATGTTTTTCACTGTGGGTGAAATCTAGAAATTTTAATAATACACATTTGTTTATTCTTAACAACATTTAATGTGTGAATAATGTGTGAATCATCAGAAAACATGAAGACCCAAGCTCTGAACTGGGAATCTGGAAAATTAGGCCTTTGTTTTCATATGGTTCAGATCACTTACCTGTGTTGCTTAGAAACATTATAGTGATGAGACATATATTCCAACATGTTTTGAATCTTCCTAAAGTTACCAATATAGATAAAGTCGGACCATCAGTCACACATATGGAACATATTATTTTTAACATGTAATTTGATAGACAAGATCTTCCAGAATTTTTGGCTGTTGAATGAAAGGTTCAAAACCACTAACCTAAGACTTCCCCCAGAATGTCTCTGAACATTTTGTACCGCTGAAGTTCCTAGAGGCACCTTCCTAATTCTTGGTGCCGATCACATACATGGTGACGCTAGCTCAAGCTGCAGATTTCAGAAATGTGGTGGGCCGTCTCCTGTACATGTTCCTTCACTGTCCAGTGCCCAGGGCAGATCCATCTTCCTGGGTGTTTGACTTGACATGTGCCACACAATGAGCAGATGTGTGAGACTGCAGAGCTGGGGGCAAAGTAGGCCTGATCTGTGCTGTTTAGACTGATGTTGAAACCTCTTCTCAACCTCTGAACACGCAAGAGAAGAGCGGCAGGAAATGATTGTCATTGCTGAGCACAGGGAGTCAATCATGCTAGCCAGCTCAACGACCTGACTTGTGCAGGCGTGGGGGACTCACTGCTGTGTGCAAACCTCTTGCGCCCCCTAGTGTTCCTTGGCGAGGAAGTGTGTCTGTGGCTGGCTGGTTGTGCCTGAGAGTGTGGTCCGTCCTAGTGCGGGTCTCAGCAGCAGTCAGTGGATAAACATTGGGTTTAATGTCCTGCAAGGCCTGGCTGCCCTCCTGCCATCTGATAGGAAGTGTCCTCCGTACTCAGGCTCATACTTGCCTGCTGCAGAGAACCCGAGGCTGTAGTCCTGTTTCGTTTTTGTGGTTCTCAGCTGCCACTCCACTAGTGGAGTCACATTATTACAGCAGTGCAGTGAGCATGCTGTCTCCACCCACAGTTTCTCATGTAGAGCCCATGCCATAGCCATCATCAGTTTACAACTGTCAGAACTGATTGGTCGGGGTGGGGGTGGGGGAGCTCATGATTCATTCTGGTTACTCTGGAACAGCGGTTCTCAACCTGTTTGTTGGCTGACCCCTAAAGAGTTAGCATTAGGAGGGTGAGAAACACTGCTCTGGAAGCCTTGAAAACCTAGCAAGGTCCAGTCTGTCTGAAATAAAAATGAAGGCTTGGAGACATGAAGGGTATGGTGCTTGCTTAGTGTGCACGAGGCCTTGGGTTCAGTCCTCAGCACTCAGCAGGGGCAGTTGGACAGACAGGAGGAGGACAGTTTCCTCACATGTTGAGTTTTGCTGCTGGAGATTACTTACACTGGATGCTACCAACCACGCAGGTGTGCTTTCACAGCGGGACCACTGCCTCCTCTAGTCAGTAAAGTGATGTCAGGGCACAGCCTCACTGATGCACTTTTGCCTGTGATAACTGCTGCTGCTTTCACACTGCTAATGAGAGCTGAGCACTTGCACAGTCTGCTTTTGATAGCCCAGGCTTGCTGTCTGGGAACTATGTTACCATATTGCAGTATTTACTGTGCAATGCTGAACGCCATGAGAAAAGTCATCTACTCTTCCATAAGACATACGGCTTACCATCCTTTTGAAAGAGTTTTGAATGTCAGCTTCAAATGGTATACCTAACTGCTGCCAGGCTAAAAGAATGCCAAAAGGCAGCAGGCTGTAATGTCAACCCCAACAGTGTGGTTCTCATGCAGGCCCATGAAGACTCACTAAGGCTTTGTAAAATATGGACAGGTCATCACTGGCTTTTTTCTCCTAGGGAGGCAAGTACATGCAGGCTGTGATTCAGTACGGGAAGATCGTGTCCTGGCTGGAGATGGAATACGGCCTATCAGAGAAGGAGTCAAAAGCTTCTGAATCGTTCCTGCTTGCAGCCTTTCTAAACCTGGCCATGTGCTACCTGAAGCTCAGAGAATACACCAAAGCTGTGGAGTGCTGTGACAAGGTGGGTGGTCCATCCTCTGTCCTGTGCAGCTTCTGCCTCCCTCAGGCTGCTTCCTCTATGCTCAACATGAGCTGGGACACTCAGAAGGATTGGGCTAGACATTTTACAAAAAAAAAAAAAAAAATTACAGAATTGATAACAGTTTTTATCTGTGGCCTTACTTACACTGCCTCTGAGTGTCAGAAAAAACTGTGAGTGCCACTGTTTACTTTGTTTGTTTGTGTGCCTTGCTGGAGATTGTGCCTTGTGCATGCCAGGCCTCTACCACTGAGCCACATCCCAGCCCTTGGGTTTACTTTTAATAGAGCATATTTAGTGTGAGTTTTTGAATACACAGATTTAATGTAAGCGGCCCATAGAGCATCTTAGCAGCATGCATGGTTTTGCATTTGTGCTCTGATCTTGTTTCCAATGGTTACTTCATTACATTACTACAAGTATTACTGTAAGTACATCTTGGTAATTCTCTGTTCTAGTTAGTGTGAGTTCTTATCATGGACCAGGCTTTAGAAGGAACAGTATCTGTTATAATATAAGTAAAAGCTACCATTGAACATACCCTAAAGGTGAGCCTGAAGACAGTCCTGATAGCTGTCTTAGTCAGTGTTGTGTTGCTGACTAAGACAGCTCTATGAAAGAGGACGTTTAATTGGGAGTTGCTTACAGTTTTAGAGGGTTAGTTCATTGTCATCATGTTGAAGAGAATGGAGCTGGAACAGTAGCTGAGAGCCACATCCTGGTCCGCAGGCAGAGAGAGAGAGAGAGAGAGAGAGAGAGAGGGAGAGAGGGAGGGAGGGAGGGAGGGAGGCAGGCACTGGGGTCTGTTATGGGCTTTTGAAGACTCAAAGTAGCAATCCATCCCAGTGGCATACTTACTCAAAAAGGCCACGCCTCCTCCTAATTCTTTCAAACAGTTCTGTTCCCTGGTGACTAAGCTTTTAAATCTATGAGCCTATGGGCCATTCTTATTCAAACCAGCACAGTGGCAAATGCTGTGATTCTAGTATTTGGGAGGCAAAGACAGAAAGATTGACAGTTCAAGGCTGGCCCGGGGACATGAGTTCCTGTCCCAAAAACAAGGGCTTTCAAGATAGCTCTGCTGGTAAAAGCGCTTGCTGCCAGGCCTTACAGGAGTTTGATTCTTGGGACCTATGTGGTAGACAGAACAACTTAGCCATATTGTCCCTGACCTCTGCCACATTCCCATTATTACACATACACACACAAGATAACTAAGTAAATGTAATCAAAACTAGTCTTTAAAAGCAAAAAATAAAATAAAATAAAAAGCCAGGGGTAGGAGGCAAGCCTTTAATCCCAGCACTTGTGAGGCAGAGGCAGACAGATCTCTGTGAGTGCTAGGACAGCCAGCCAGGGCTGTTACATAGAGAAAACCTGTCACTAAAAACAAACAAAAAACAGACCTGAGGTAACAAAAAAGGACAAGAAGAACAGTAAGACTTCAGCTTTGTAGATTTGTTTTTCTTTCACATCAGACCAGACTTTTGTCTGAGAAAAGGATATTGTTGGTTTTGTCTTTTTGTTTGTTTGCTTGTTTTGAGATAGGATTTTTTTGCATAGCTGTGACTGTCCTGAAACTTACTCTGTAGATCAAGCTGGCCTTGAACTCACAAAGATCTACATGCCTATGCCCAGTGCTAAAGGCATGTGCCACCATTGCCCAACAGTTTTGTGGGGTTTTTTTAAAATACAGAGATGTTACAAAGCTACTCAGAATTCAAGCGTACAAGAAAGTCAAGCTATAAAGTTCCATCAACTTTCTATCCAGAGCCATTTTCTTTAAAGATACACTTTAAAAAAATATATTTATATATGTGTGTTATCTGTGTGTGTGAGAATGTGTATGTGTGCACACAGGTATGCCCAGGGGCCAGAAGAAGGCATCTGGTCCTGGAGCTTGAGTTACAGGTAACTGAGCCACCCCATGTGGATGCTAGGAACTGAATTCAGATCTTCTGCAAGAGCCAACTCTTAGCCACTGAATGATTTCTCCCATTCTTTAGCAGTGTATGTGAGTGTGGTGTGGGTGAGTGTTTGAAGCCATGGTGCATGTATGGACAACCCTCAGGAGTTACTTCTCTTTCACCTGGGTCCTGGGGACCAAACTGTTTGTCAAGCTTATCAGTAAGTGCCTTTACCCACTGAGCCATCTCACTCCCCTCCCACATCATCATTCTATACGTATTCCTTTTCCTTTTTACAAATGTAGACTAACATCTGTGTTTAATTCTTTCACAAAAGGTCTCCTATCCCAGGCTGACCTCAAATTTACTGTGTAGCCACAAATAACATTGAACTTCCGATCCTCCTGCCTCCACCTCCTAAGTGTTGAGATTATAGGCATGCATCACCACAACAGTTTTTTATTATTGTTGTTGTTGTTGTTGTTTAGGGGTTGAGTGTTTTGTTTTGTTTAAGCTAGGGATAAAATTCAGCATTTTCCATGTTCTGGCAAGATGGGCTACAGCCCTAGCCTGTGCATATGTATTTAAATTAAAATACATAGATTTAGGGCTGGAAAAAGGCTGGGCTGGATGGTTATAAGAGCGCTTGCTGTGTAAGCATGGGGATAAGAGTTTGAATCTCAGCACCCACACAGTAAGCCTGACCACACCTGCAGGAGATAGGGAACACTGAGTAGACAGGAAGTAAGAGGGTCCTCCCCCTGAGATGACTGCACTCACAGCCCCCCTCACAGGGTTTAGGAGTAAAAGACTGTCATTGTAATAGCTATTATGTGAGTCTGTCATGGCTTACTTCACTGATCCTCACCGCAAGATCTTCAGGGTGTGCTGTTATCGTATGGTTCATAATAATTAGAGCAGTTATGATGCAAAGGACATTCTGGCTTCACATAACTACGTCAATCTGTCTCTAATCAGCTTTAAATTTAGTTTTTATTTTTTGTGTGTATTATGCATATGTGTATGGATGTGCATGCATCTGTACATATACACACAGGGAACAGATAGCTTCCTCAATTATTTTCTGCCTTATTCCTTTTGAGGCAGGGTCTCTCCCTCCCTGAACCTGGAGCTCACAATTTTTATGCTGTGTATTCAGTGTTTCTCTTTGGGTATTTTGGGGATGTTTGCACCAGATAAGTTCCCAGAAGCAGAACTGCTGTGGATAGGAACAATTAAACCTTTAGGTAGAGAGGAAGTATCTCAAGGTAAAGTCCCTTTCACACAGCATGAGGCGCTAGGAAGGCTCGCTGGGTAAAGGCATGGGCTGCTCTTTCAGAGGACCCAACTCTGATTGCCAGCAGTCACATGGTGGCTCACAGCTTTCTATAACTCCAGTTGAGGGGATCTGCCTTCCACAGGCGTGCAAGCAGGTACAGGCAAAATACCCATACATACACCCAAAAAAACCCAAAAACTAAGTCCAGGCCCTCTGTAATAAAAAGTTTCTGGCCCAGCCTATTCCCAAGGTTCGGACCTGCCTGCAGTCGCTTCCCCCCCCCCCCAAAAAAAAAAAAGACTCAGAAGCTTATTAATTTCATGCTGCTTGGCCTATGGCTCAGTCATATCGCTAGCTAGCTCCTGCATCTTAACCCATCTCCATTAATCTGTCTTTCCACATGGCCCATGGCTTACCTGTGTTACTTTTACATGTTGATTCTTGGGCTGCTGGATGGTATTGCTCCTGACTCGGCCCTTCTATCTGCCGCCTACTTCTAAGATGCCTGCCATAGGCTCAGTTTCTTTATTTCACAGCATACAGAAGGACATCCCACATCAGCCTTCCATGCTTGTTATGCCAGTGTTGGTGGGCAGACTGACAGATAGATGTCCAGGGCTTACTGGCCAGCCAGCCTAGCCTATTCAGCAAACCCCAGACTAGTAAAAGTCTGTCTCAAAAACAATGTGGGCAGCTCCTGAAGCTTGGCACCTGGCCTCCATACACACGATCATACATACACATCAAGATGGAACACTGTCTTACACTTAGGTCAAAGGTTCTCATGTTTGCTGGCACCATTGCTGTAGGCGGAGAATGGCGGCAGAGGGCACAGCAGAGTCACTTGCTGTATAAAAGTCAGGACACACAGAAACATGATATACCTTTCAAAAGCACACCTCTAAGGCTTGGTGTGGTGGCACACACTTTTAATCCCAGCACTCAGGAGTCAGAGACAGGTGGATCTTCATGAGTTGGAGGCCAGCCTGAGCTATATTTCAAGTTCCAGGACAGCCAGGGCTACATAGTAAGATACGTCTCAAAGAAAGCACACCCCTTTGATCTTTTAATACAGCTCCTCATGTTGTGCTGACCCCAACATAAAACTATTTCATTGTTAACTTGGTAGCTATAATTTTACCTCTGTTGTGAATTGTGAATATCTGATATTCAGGATATGTGAGCCCAAGTTGAGAAGCACTGCTGTAATCCCTTACCGCCCTGTTCAGTAAGGACTCATGGTGAAGTGCCTGCAGGGTCCAGTCTAATCTCTTAGCACCATCAAGGCTTCAACATGAGCTTTCAAAGAGACCTTGCATACTAAAACATTGAAAACCAAAGTGATGTGATGATTATGTGATCCTTATAGATACCTTTGCTTATCTTGGGGTGTAGATGCTGGGGTCCCACTATTTCAGGACCTCTCTCCTGTCTCCCTTGATCTGTACATTCTTTACTAAATGTCTTTTATAATGCCCTCACATGAGAAGAGTTACAGCTATCCCTTCTAAACTGTGGACCGTCTGTTTCTAGGCCCTTGGACTGGACAGTGCCAATGAGAAAGGCTTGTACAGAAGGGGTGAAGCCCAGCTGCTTATGAATGAGTTTGAGTCTGCCAAAGGTGACTTCGAGAAAGTATTGGAAGTAAATCCTCAGAATAAGGCTGCAAGATTGCAGATTTCCATGTGCCAGAAGAAGGCCAAGGAGCACAATGAGCGGGACCGCAGGGTGTACGCCAATATGTTCAAGAAATTTGCAGAGCAGGACGCAAAGGTGTGTGCAAGGCCCTGATCTGAGGCGGATGAGGACTGAGCTTGCCCAACATAGGGAACAAGGTCAGGTTGCCAACCTGAGAGAAGCAGGCTAAGGAAGACATTCCAGTGCGGCAGAGGCTGCTGTGGGTGCACGGGCTGGGGAGGCTAACTCCTCAAGATGCAGCAAAGCTCTTGGGTTTTGTTCTGTTTTGTAAGACTGTGTAGACCTGGCTAGCTTCATCTCAGAGATCCTCCTGCCTCTGCCTCATGAGTTCTAGGATTATGGCATCTGTCACCAAACCAAGGTAGCTTGTTATTTAAAAATATTAGTAAATTCAACCAAGTAGTAGTGGCTCACACCTTTAATCCCAGTACTCCTGGAGAAGAGGCAGGTGGATCTCTGAGTTTGAGGCCAGCCTGGTCTACACAGTGGGTTCCAGGACAGCCAGGGCTGCACAGGGAAACCCTGTCTTAAAAACAAAAACAAACAACTAAGCCCATTAGTATTTTTTCTCCTAGTAATAGTTCCTGGTTGAGATGCCCAGCTTGCCTTGGAAACAGACGTGTGTCCCTGCAGTGAGTGCCAGCCTGGCAATAGGTCTGTCTGAAGACAGGTCAGCTCCTGGCCCCACACTCATCCTCTGCTCCCAAGTCTGTTCTCGGTCTCCAGCTCCCTTTACCACAGGACTTAATTATTCAACAGCCACCTCAGAGAGCTAGCTCTTCTGTTGCATGCCACCACCCCCACTTACCAATTGTGCACACCAATACAAGTGTACACATTTGCTGTAGACCTGCTAAATCCATCTTGGGAAGACAAGGGTCAATTTCATCTCTTCCTTCTCCTCCTTTAACCCTCAGGAAGCAGCCAGCAAAGCAATGAGCAAGAAGCCTGCGGAGGGAGCGGCCGTGAGGAGACCCGAGAGTGAGGTGGTGGGAGAAGGAAAGGCTGAAGGCCATGTATGACAGCACGCCAGGGAGGGAAGAGCGTCCTAATGAACTCGGCCCTCCTTGCTGGGCTCACACCCAACTCAGGACTGCACTGCACAGTGTTTAGTGTAAGGTTTGTTACAGTTTCTGTGATTCTGGAAGCAAATGGCAAAACCAGTGGCTTCCCAAAATAACCACCCTGCTGCTGCTCGGGGGTGGGGGGTGGGGCTGACAGATGGATGACAGGCCAGGGAACAGAACAGAAGGGGCCGTTGGTGTGGAGAGACCAAGCCAGCAGCTCAAGTCCAGCGCATTTCAGTCTGTCACCTTTCAGTGTCCAACACAGCATCCCTTGAGGATCCTAGTGGCCCGGCTGCTGTGAGATTCTATATCTTCTGTAGCACTGCAGGAACCTTTGAAAACTAAACTCTTTCCTATTGGGAGGCAGGGCAGTGGGTGGAAGATGAGCTTTTGTTTGAAACTTACTCAAGTGCTGAGAACATGAGCCCAAAACAAGGGGATCCCAGACACACAGCAGAATCCCTTCTCAGACTCTGTGAGAATGGCTTTCTGTCATAGCCAGCTTGTCCCAGGGAGTCCATGATTGCTCCAACACCCTCAGTAATGGTGGCAGGTGGGAGCTTCCGGGCTAGCTTTCCCGGTAAGAACGAACTTCTGAGGTGTGGAGAGCTCTCGGAGTGGGCTTCTTTTCCCCCCACTGGCCTCTCTTTCAAGAGTTGTGTTAATGCTCTCATGCTCCTGCTCACCTCATGTTTCCATTTGCTCTGGCTGGGAAGCATGGGAGGCTTGTTCTTGTCCTAGACCTGGAGTGGACTGATGTCCAGTCCAACCAGCACTGCCCAGTTACTTTGCTTTATTCTTGTGAGCATATACTCTGCTTTATGGAGAAACTTCACACTCCCTTATCATGCAAAAATGCTTTTTCACTTTCTATTTTTTAGCTTGGGTTTTGAAAGGCAGAATCTGTGAGGTTTGAAACCAGGCAGTTCCTCTTAGAGTAAGGGTACCTGGGGTTTGACAGGCAGATGCTGTCCTCAGTGCTGCACGCAGCCTCTTCTAGTATGGGCTGTAAAGGTTGCTGGCTTCCGTGCAGCTACATCAAGCCAAGATCTCCAGGAATTGGGCATTGAATTAGGGCAAGTCTTAAATAGTTATGTAGTTGGGTCGTGTATCAATTGAGCACAGCTTGTACTCCACAGCCTCCAACCCCCCACCCCAAGGGGATGCACCATGTAGCCCAAGGAACCCTTCACTCAGCTTGGAAACCTCACTTTCTTAGCCCTAGGAACACTGGCAGTTGCATTTAAATGGGTTTTTATTTTTATGGTGGTTTTAATAAAGCAGTCTCATTGTTAAGTTGGGACCTTAAGACTTACAAATCAAGTTGTTTTCCCAGTGTTCCAATTTTATTCTATATGGGATTAAGTCTTGAGGAATTTCTTCCTAAGACTAAAATTTCTTCCTTGTGACTAAAACCCCTCAAATTTCAAATTTTACATTTCTGCCTCTTTCTTTGACTGTTTTAAGCCCTGGTCTCACCTAGGAAGTACAAAGAGCAAGACTGGCTTTTCTTACTGAACTCCCTAATGTCTGTAGTTCTGACGAGGCTGCAGAAACAGTGAGGACACGGCTGGACGCTGAGCCTAACGAGCTAGGCCAGTTCCCTTTTCACAGGAAACCTTCCCAGCTATCTCCCCATTGTACATTAAGGGCCAGAAACAGCAAGGTGCCCAGTACCCCTGGACTAACATGTTATTGTTCAGTAATTTCAAATAATTTATAGGGAAATGAGAAGGTGTTTTCAGATCACCTTTAGACTGGGTGGCGTGATAGGTGACCAGATGACAGATTTAAATTTTGCTTTTTAAAAAATCATTTAGAAGCTGAGAATAGTGGTGTACTCTTCAGTCCCAGCACTCAGGAGGCAGAAGCAGATAGATCTCCGTGAGTTCTAGGCCAGCAGGGTCCTACATATAGTGAGTTCTAGGACAGCCAGGACTACATAGTGAGACCCTGTCTCAAAACAATACAAAAAAAAATCATTTAGATGCATTTTCTGTTCCTTAAATAAATTTTTAAAGTGATTTTTTTCATTGTTTTTAGATGGTCTTTTGTTTGTTTGATTTCTAAATTGTGTTTACCTTTGCTTCCTGTGTGTGCTTGAGTGTGTGTGTGTGCAGGTGCTCTTGGAGAGCAGAGGAGGGTGAGAGCTCGGGCGGGTCCTGGGGACTGACCCTGAGTCCTGCAGAGCAGCAGGTGCTCTGACTGCTGGGTTTGCTCTTCCCTCCCCCTTCACTGTTCCCGCTTTGTCTCAGAGGCCTTTTGTATCATCCTCCTAATTTATGTGTCTGAGTCTCACCTGCATATGTACCATGTGCATGTAGGTGACCAAGGAAGATAGAAGAAGGCATCAGAGAGGGTTGTGAGCTGCCATGTGAGTGCTGGGAACTGAACCCGGGTCCTCTGTAAGAGCAGCCAGTGCTCTTAACCTCTGAGCCATCTCTCCAGGCCCTGATAAATAGACTTAAAAGAAAGATATCTTGGTCTACTGCCATCATGCTAGAAGTAGTGGATCACCACTGATCGCAGAAGCTCAACAGATTAGGCCTTTTGTTAGTCACTGCTCTGTTTCCATGACAAGATACCGTGACCAAGGCCACTATATATAAGGAAGGGATTATTTGAAGCATGCAGTTTCAGAGACTCAAGAGTCTGGTGTCAGAACAAGGACGTAATTGCAGGAATAGCTAAGAGCTTGCATCTTGACCTTCAGGTACCAGGCAGAGAAAGCTAACTGGGAATGGATGGCATGAGTCTTTTTGGAATCTCAAAGCCTGCCCCTACCAGTACACTTCCTCTAACAAGGCCACACCTTCTAATCCTTTCCAAACAGTTCCACCAACTGAGGACCACATACTCAAACATAAGCCTATGGAGACCATTATCATTTAAACCACCACAGGACTGGTCTGTCCTTGGATGCAGAAGAGCTGTTTGACTTTAAAAGCTCTTGATGACTCCAACTGAAGAAACGAGATTTGGGGTGCTAGAGACAGGGCTCAGTTGTTAAGAGCACTGGTTGCTCTTCCAGAGGTCCTTGGGTTCAGTTCCCAGCAACCACATGGTAGCTCACAACTATTATGGAATCTGATGCCCTCTTCTAGCATGCAGAAGAACATGGATACACAGCACTCATACATAGACAAATAAATAAATCTTTTTAAAAAGAGAAGAAGTGACTTGGAAACTGAGAGAGGCAGCACTCTGCTGGCCAAGGTGGTGTGACAATGCACCTTCACTATGATGAGCTGTGTAACTAAAAACTAAGGTTTTTCTTCTTACTAATGGATAATCCAGCTTTTTAACTGATTTAGGAAATAATGCTTAACTATTCCCACTAATAAATATATAAAATAGGAGTAACCAACTCAGGCAGTATTCCATGTTATACATGTTCTTTCTGGAAAGTACCATGTCTCCAGATTCCCAGCTGCACATGCTCTGTAGACCTATAGTGCTGAAATGGCAGTGTTTGTCTCCAAGGCCCTGCAGGCTCCAGGCACCCTCCCTCAGGCACATGCACATACAGAGGCCAGGAGAGGACATTGGGTGTTCTCTGTTGCTTTCCACCTTATACCTTTGAGACAGCTCTCACTGACCTGGAGCTCACCAGGGTCAGTGAGAATGATGAGCCTGTGAGCCCCAGGGTTAATGTTACAGGTTGTCAACACAGCCACCTTAAGCTTCTTTGACATTTTGGTTCTGAATTGTGTCTCCCGGCCCCACATTCAGTATTTTTACATAGGTGCTAGAGATTTGAGCCTTTCTTTTTATGCAAAATAACTTTTTGTTTATTTTGGGACAGGGTCTCACTATGTAGCTCAGGCTGTTCTGGAACTCACTGTGTCGACTCAGATCTGTCTGTCTCCGCCTCCCAAATGTTGGAATTAAAGGCATGCACCACCAACACCAGGCCACTTCCACATCTTTGTAGGCAAATATTCATTTAGGAACTTGGGATGAGCCAGCTTCCAGCTTGGAAGTATGCTTCAGGAGCAGCCTGTGTGTCCGCCCTCCAAAGCACGCTGCTGAATGAGGCCCCTGAGCATGGCACATCAGACCCTGTGTCTTTAGAGACTGCTAATAACACCGACAACAGAACTGGTTCACTTAAATTTGAACTAGTTTCCACCCAAAAATTCAAAGCCACCCAGCCTGGCTGTCCATTTCCCGCCTGTACATCTGGATGGCAGTACTGAAATGTCTTGGGAACGTTGAGAGGCCTCTGCTTTCCTCCAGGTTTGTTTCTGATGTGTCTGGTATGTTTCTCTGCTAGGTTTGGAAAGGTATGAAAAGATGATGTCAATAGCTATTTGCATAGTTTTGCTCAGTTTATAGTACCAGTTTACATAGGTGACCTTAATGTGTTATGAGAAAGGCATCCTCCAGGGCTAAGGATGTGGCCGGGGTGATAGAGTTCTTTTCTAACAAGTTTAAAACCTTCGGTTCAATCCCTAGCACCACAAAAAACTGGGTAAGATCCAGCACATCTGTCTTGCCAGTCCTGGGCAAGGAAGACAGGTCAAGGATCCAAGGTTGTTGGATGTGGTGGTACACACCTTTAAACTCAGCTTTGAGGCAGAACTAGACAGATCTCTGAGTTCCAGACCAACCTGATCTATCTACATAGTAAGTTTTTAAGCCATCAGGGCTATGTAGAGAGAACCTGTCACAGAGGTAAAAAATAAAGAATCCAAGATTGTCATTGTCTGAAGATAAATTGAGGCCAGCCTGGGATGCATGCAACCCTCTAGGGAGGGAGAGAAGGGGCAGCCCCTGTAGCTCTTAATACTGTGACGAACTGTGGACAGCCCTAGTGCTGGTAACTAACCCATGTACCCATGGTTGGGAGGGCTTGAGGTATCCCGTGATTCAGAGGTTCTTTGTCTAATAGGCATGAGTGAGCCTTGGAGAATATCAGGAAAGGAGAGAGAGTCCTGAACTGGACGTGCAGCCGACCCATGGTTATGAAGTCACCTGATGCCTTGACCCAGTTCCAAAATAGGCCTTTTCTAGACTGGCTGTTATTCTCTTGTCAGAATAGAAGTGGGGCATTCAGTGGGCTGGGAATGCAGCAAAGGCGTAGGTAGGCCCCACTCCACTCTAGTAGCAAATCAGCACTGTGGCCCCGAGGGCACCTCCTCCCTGAAACTGTTGTGGTTGAATGGGGGTTGTGGATGTGAAGCTTTTTCCACTGGGTGAATGGCAGGTCCTCCCACCCATCTTGCAACCTGGTTAGCTTGAGAAAGGACAAAGATTCTATTATTCCCTCATCTTGAGCAGCCAGTTCTGCTTGTTGGAATGCTACTGTTCACTGACTGAAGGTAAGCCCAGACAAGGTGCTCAGCTCTACACTGGCCCCCTACACCCCAGAGATCCGTGGGGTCAGCTGCCCCAAAGGCACAAGCTGGCATGGGGTACCATCATCAGTTACTTCCTGAAACCTCACTCTGGTAACTTGCCAGATGTAAGAAGATGTGGCAGCTTCAAGGGACTCCCTTTCTGAGATCCAGGAGATGGTGTGAGCGTTGCCACCCAGAACTGCAGGCCAAGAGCACCAGTACGCCTCAGCTGACAGGGTACACCTAATCTCTAGGCCTTTCTTATGTTATTCAATGTTTCTGGCCCAAGTCAGCTTCCAGATAAATGTTTTTATCAGGTAACTCTTGCCTCAGGACATTATGACTCAGCTTCAGGTTATCTCTGACCAAGAAAAGAGATAAGAACAAATAGGTAATTATTAGTATTTAGGGGCTGGGCGGGGCTAACCTCATGAGTCACTAGCCAGTTTTGTATTATATCTGCTCATAACCAGGTTCCCACAGAGGAGTCTTGATTGGGTTTTTGTTTTGTTTTACCTTTTTATCCTTTTATTTATTCTTTCTTACAATATTTCCCAACCAACCGCAGCCTCCCCTTTCAGTATCCCACCCCCACCCCCAGGTCCACTCCTCCTCCATTTCCCTTCAGAAAAGAGCAGGCTTCCCAGGGATCTCAGCTGAACACAGCATAACAAGATGCAGTAAGACTAGGCCCAAATCCTCATATCAAGGCTGGATGAGGCAGCCCAGTAGGAGGAAAAGGGTCCCAAGAGCAGGCAAAAGAGCCAGAGACATCCCATTCCCACTGTTCAGTCTCACGAAAACCGCATGCTGAACAACCACTGCACAGGACCTAGTGCAGAGCCAAGCAGGCTCCATAATCGTCACTTGGGTCTCTGTCAGCCCATGAGCCCTGCTTAGTTGACTGTGGGCCATGTTCTCATGTCCTTGACCCTTCTGGCTCCTACAATCCTTCCTGTGCCTCTAACCCGGGGTTCCCCGAGTCCCGCCTAATGTTTAGTGTAGGTCTGCTTCTGCTCTCTGGAGGAAACCTCTCTGATGGCCATTGGGCCAGGCGCTGATCTGCGTATAGCAGAACATCCTTAGAAGTCATGTCAGTGTCTGTGATGGCTTTATTGTTGGTCATGTTTGGTTCTGCCCGAGGTCTCTGAGCCTCCATCCTGGACTTCCAGGCAGTGTCAGGCCTGGGCTCCCTCTCCTGCCGTTGGCCACTTTCACAAACTCTGAGCCACCATTGCCCCAGCACATCTTGCATCAGGACAGGTTATGGGTTGAAGGTTTTGTGGCTGGATTGGTGTCCCAGTCCCATCACTGGATACCTTACCCGGTTATCTTACAAAAGATGGCGGGTTCAGGCTTTATATCCTCCATTCCTAGGAGTCCTTCGCTAGGGTCACTCTGGGGGTTCGGGGAACTTTCCACTGCACTGGGCTCTCACTCACCTCCCTGCCCGACTTAGTTTCTCCTGTTCCCACCCCCACCCACCTGCAGGCCACCTGAAAGATCTATTTCTCTTCTCAGATCTATGCATCCCAAGGGAACATTCCTCCATTACTGGTGGAAGTACAAACTTAGCTACTATGGAAATCAATATGACAGTTCTTCAAAAAAATTGGCAATCAATCTGCCTCAAGACTGAGCTACACCACTCTTGGGCATATACCCAAAAGACACTCCATTCTACCACAAGGACACTTGCTCAGCTATGTCCATAAAGACTTTATTTGTAATAGCCAGAAACTGGAAACAGCCTAGATGTCCCTCGGCTGAAGGATAAAGAAAATGTGGTGTATTACACAATGGATTGTTACTCAGCTGTTTAAAAAAAAAAAAAATGATGAAATTTGCAGGCAAATGAAATGGATAGAACTAGGAAAAGAAAAAATACTGAGCCAGGAAACACAGACCCAGAAAGATAAACAAACATGGTATGTATTCACTTATAAGTGGACATTAGCTATTAAGTAAAGGATAATCATGTAAAGTCTTTAGATAACTCCAGATGACTAGAAGATACCCGATATGCAATTACAGAAAGCAGCTTTATTCTGTAGAAAAATCAATGTGCTGGGGCCCACCCCAAATGGCCTTGACCCATGGGGGAGGGTAAAGCCTTTTAAGCCTGCTTAGGGGAATTCCAGCTGTGGTTAAGTGTACTTTGAAATGATTGGGTATAGACCCTTACTGGTACAGGAATCATTTCATGATTGGCTCATGACATCTGGTCAGCAACTGTGGTTGCCATGTCAGGGGTCTGTCTGCTTGAAAATAGCAAGAATAGTTCCTGCTTGTGGCCGGGTAGGACTCTGACTGGCTACCAGACTGAATATGCTTCCTGGGGGTCTGGTTGAGGCCAGACATGAGTCAGTATAGGATGGTTGGTAATATGGAGCAGAGGTCTTAGCAAACTGGACCCTGGTAAACAGCTGGTCCTGGTCCCTTCAACCATGCTTCAGTCCACAGACCCAGAAAGACTGCATAACAAGGATGGGGAGATACATTGATTGCTTTCTCAATCTAAAAATTTTATATATTTAAAACATCTGACATGCGCTGATTTAAAAACAAAGCATAGGACTGGAAAGATGGCTCAGCAGTTAGAGCATTTGCTGCTCTTGAAGGGAATCCAGGTTCCTCAACCAGATGTAAACCCCGTTCTAGAGGATATGCTGCCTCTTCTGACCTCCACAGACACCTACCTACACACAGGTAAGCACATGAACTCACCCAGGCACACACATACACATAAAAATGAATGTCACTCCAAGGTCATTAATCCCAAGACTTGGAGGCAGAGGCAGGAGGATCTCTCTGAGTTTGAGATCATCATGGTCTACAAAGTGAGTTCCAAAGAAACTGGAAACAGCAAAACAAACAAAAAAACTTAACCCCAAGCCAGACATGGTGGCACACACCTTTAATCTATCACTCAAAGAGGCAGAGGCAGGTGGATCTCTCAAACTGAGGACCAGTCTGATCTTCAGAGGGAGTTCCAGGACAGCCAGGGCTACACAGAGAAACCTTGTCTCAATAATAATAATAAACCTGAAACTCATACATACACAATTGTCCTCTGAAGCCAATGATGTCTTTTCTAGTGATGACACTCGCATGAACATCAAGTTAGTAAAATATGACTCAGGAACACCCCTAGGAATGAACACCTTGATTCACTGCTCCACCATGCCCAACATATGGTACTGTCCCCCAAATCTAGTCCATGGTAGATAACTCAATGAATAGTTTGGTCCTTCACTTTTCTTAGAATGTGGAAGCCAGGAGCACACCATAATCTAGCCATCCTGCCCCCAGATGACCAACCAGCAACCTGACTTGGAGGCCACTATAACCGCATAGTGGGTCTGTGCTCCTCAGACTATACTCCCCTTTTCTCATGTGAATGTGTGTGCATACGCATGGCAGATCCTAAGACCATTTGCAGAGGCAGTTTTCACCTGCCGTGTGGGTTCCAGGAATCAAATTTAGATCATCAGGCTTGGCAGCAGGTGCTTTTACCTACTGAGCCATTTCATCAGCCCAGTATTGCAGCCCTGGCTGTCCTGGGACTCACTATGTAGACCAAGCTAGCCTCAAAACCACAGACCTACCTGCCTCTCTGCACCTGCCCCACATGCTGGGATTAAAGGTGTGTGTCACTATGTCCAGCCATGCTGGCTTTTTATGTGCATGCCAGGGTCCTCTTGCTTCCTCAGCAACCCTTGGCTGACTCAGCCATCTCCCAAACTTATTTTAACATTTAAGCCAGTAGCTCAATGCCTTCTCAGTGTTGTGCAACCAATCTCCGCAACTGTGCCAGTAAAGTCCTCACAACACCCCCTGTGCTCCCTGTAGCCACATCTCAGGGTTAACTACTATGAGCAGACTATGGCAGTATTTATCTCTTCTTTTTTGCAATGCTGAGCTGTGCCCCAGCCCAGGACCTTCTTGTCTTTCTATAACTGCTTTATTCTACTTAGCATTCGGTTCCACATTGAAGCAAGTGCCAGGAGCTCCTGTTCCAAAGTTGAATGGCCCATTGTATCCATTCATCTGTGGGTGGAGGCTGTGCTTCTCTTTTTCTGCACTTGTGAAGAGCCGGATGGGTGTGGTGGCACACACCTGTCATCCTAGCACCTAGGAGGTGGAAGCCGAAGATCCAGGAGTTCAAAGCTGGTCTGGGATACTTGAGACCCTATCAAAAGCGAAACCGTGTAGTGCGTGGAAGAAAGAAAAATGAAAAAGTGTTGTGTAGAAAAAGTATCACTGGTTTACTGCCAGTGGCTACAATGGCTTTTGGTGTGTGGTATGAGTGTGTATGTGAGGCTAGAGCTTGATGTTGGGTGTTTTTTTTTCATAGCTGAATGAATCAAGTTCTCCCACTTGGCTGGGCTGGCTGGCCAGTGAGGATCTGGGATCCACCTGTCTGCATGGTCTCCAGTACTTCAATTTTAGACTCAGTACCCACAACACCCATCTAGGATGTACCACTACACCATGAGTGCTGGGAATCTGAAGTTGGCATTTTCCAAAAGAGCCATCTCCCCAGTTTCCTAATGCCCTTTTGACAGACAGAATCTTACTTCTCTGAGTTTCCACCCTCCAGATTTTGCCTCTTGTTTTTCAAACCACACAGTCTCTTGGGAGGCATATTGAAATGCTTAGAATTTCAGTAATGAAATGAAGCACATCTTCCCAGCAGACATACCAGCTGAGCCTTGCTGACCCACCCAGCCAATGAAGACACAGACTGTGGTGGTTATTGGGAAACACTGGAAAGAGGTGGGTGCTGAACTACAGGTTCTCCATCTCTTGTGTAGGCAGAGAATAGACGCTTGATTTAATAAAGTTATTAAAGTCTTGGGGTCTTGATTTGGGTTTGTTTTGCTTTTGTATTTGAGGCTAGGAAATAATCACTCTTTTGACATGCATGTATATGTTCATGGTGTGGAGGTGCATTTGCACAGGTGTGCTTGTGAGTGGAGGTCAGAAGTTCACACCAAGTGTGTGCCTTGACCTCACTTGAACCCAGAGCCTCTCAAATTAGCTCCTCAAGCTGGTCACATTGCTTGGAGGTCCTCTGTCTCTCTCATATGAGTACTGGGAACATGAGGTGGGCCACCTTTGCTCTTTAATGCAATATTTTAGTTTTTAGATTCAAATGGACCTGTGTAGCTTGTGTATTTTCACTGCACATGCTACTGCCTGGCATAAATGGTAATAGGGTCCAGTTGTCTTATATGAAATCCTGTACATTATGTGCACACACACACACACACATGCACAGAGGCCAAAGTGAGATTTCCTGGAGTTAGAGTTACAGACAGTTGTGAGCTGCTCTTTGTGGGTGTTAGGAAATGAATTTGAGTCCTTTGACCTCTGAGCCATCTCTCCAGCCCCGAATTTGAGTCCTTTGAAAGCAGTACCAGCTCTCTCCAGGCCCAAGACCTTGCCTCCTTAATACAGACTTAACAGTTCCAACTTTCCCTCTGGCTTGAAGAAGCCCATATACTTTGGTATGTTGCATTTTTGTTTGGGATTTATTTTTTTATTTTATGATTTGCCTACATGTATATCTGTGTAGCACATGTGTATCCAGTGCCTGTGGAGGCCAGAGGGGAGTCAGATCCCCGGGAGCTCAAGTTACAGATGATTGTGAAATGCCATGTGGGTGCTGGGAATTGAACCTGGGTCCTTTGCAAAACCAGCCAGTGCTTGTAACCAATGAGCCAGCTTTCCAGGCCAAATTTCTGTTTATTGATCCCAAAGTATTTTCTAATTTCCTTCATAATTTTTCTTTGGCCCTCAGCCTGCTAAAGAGTGCGCTTAATTTTCACATCCGTGTGACTTTTCCAACTGCCCTCCGTCTGTTATTAATCTGATTTCATTCCTCTGTGGTTTAAGCACATACCATGTATGATTCTTTGATTTATTCCTTTAAATGTATTGAGATGTTCACAGCCACATATGGTGTGCCTCAGAGAATCTGTCCTACTTTTAAGATTATATGCATGCTTTTGCATGGTCTTTTAAAAATTGTTAGTATTACATTTTTAGTGTATGAGCGCGTGTGCGTGTGCGTGTGTGTGTGTGTGTGTGAATACCAGCACATGTGTGTGTTGGTCAAAGGACAACTTGGGGGACTTAGTTGTTTTTCCAGTAAGAAGGTCCACCCAAAAAGAAAGAAAGAGAGAGAGAGTTTCTCTTGCTGGAGCCAGTATCATTTTGAGAAGTAGTTCTGGGGTCTGATGGTTTCTGGGGTGTCTCCAGCTTGCCCTTCTGTCTAGTTGGTCTAATGGGTGGGAGTCTCCACCGTGACAGTTGAGCAGTCCTGAATCTGCCTTTGGTTCCTCCAGCTTGGTTTTGTATATTTCAGGCTTTTGGTGCATACGTCTGATTATAATAATGTCTTTCTCATATTTTGACCCTTTTCATCATAAGATCTTGAGTTCATTGTTCAAGAGTACTTGCTGCTCTTCAGTGGAGCTGGGTTCAGTTCCCAGCACCCATACCCAGGCAAGGCAAGCACACTGCCACCTGACCTACATTCCAACCCCAGCTGCCCTGTCTTTCTCCATTATGACCTTACCTTGTGTTAAGTAATGCAAGTATTTTCTAGTATAACATTCCAATTTTCTTGTCTTTTTTCTTTTGGTTCTAGGTATTGATAATGATTCTAGGGATGACTGTTAACATCTTAATTTAATAAGATATAATTTGAGGGGCTGGAGAGATGGCTCAGTGGTTAAGAGCACTGGCTGCTCTTCCAAAGGATCTGAGTTCAATTCCCAGCACCCACATGGCACCACCCTAACTGCCTAACTCCAGTTCTAGGGGACTCAACACCCATGGCAAAACACCAATACACATCAAATGAAGTTAAATAAAAAAATATTTTAAAATATAATTTAAGCTAATATTATTGTAATTTCAATAGCATATACAAACTTCAAGCCCGATGATAGTGGCTCATGCTTTAATCCCAGCATTAGGGAGGCAGAGGCAGGTGGATTCTCTGCATTCAAGGACAGCCGGGCTGGTCTACAGAGTTCCAGGCAGCAGGAACTGCACAGAGAAAGCCTGTTGCAAAGAAGACAAAACAAAAAACTTGAGCCAATCATATAGCAAGTGAGTGTAGTTCAGTTCTTGGGAGGTGAAGGCAGGAGAGTCAGAATTTCAAGGCCAGCCTGGGCCCTATGAGACCCTCACTTAGGGAAGACAGTCAGTCCGTCTACCTTTTCCTCCAGCCCCCTCCAGCAGGACCACAGGACCCTCACACAGACTACACCTCTGACCTGTGAGCCTGTCAGCACAGTTCAATCTTGGTTTAGTTTGAAGGTTTGGTTTTTTGAGACAAGGTTTCTCAATGTTAGCCCAGGATGTCCTAGAACTCTGGACTCTGTAGACCAGGTTGGCCTTGAACTCAGATCTGCCTGAGTGCTGGAATCAAAGTTGTGAGCTACCACATCCAAGTCCAATCCGTATAGTTATCTCTACACACACATACCCCTCTTTGTTTCTACATGTGGATTTGAATTACTGTACCCTGCCTTTTATCCCATTTAAAGGGCTCTCTTTTGATCTTTTTTTTTTTTTTTTCAGCTATAGAGGTTTTTGTTTTGTTTTGTTTTAATTGAATCTCAACAGTGACTAAATCACTTATGTTAAGATTAGATCCTAACAAAAGAGATCTGGAAGAGGAGGGTTTTATCACTGGCCTTGCTGGAGAATGCCGGGAAATACAGGTTTGGTCTTGTAGCCATCTGCTCACTCTGACTGCCCCACACGTCATTAGCTGCCATAGAGCACCTCTCCTCAGCTCTGGGGTCTGGTACTTCTAAAAACCAAAGGAAGGCAGAGGCAGCCATAGGCATGGGATCAGCTCACCAAGTACATGCAAAGACACAGCATCTCAGAACGGCAGCTGCTGCCCTCACCAGGTGTCTTCAGCACCCAGCAATGTCCAGCTAATGAGAGTGCTGCAAGTGAATGGCTCCTCAGTCACTCCCCACCTCCCCTGTCCTTCGGTGAGGCCAGCTTCAGCAGCCTCACACTCCACCCTCTGTCACAGCGCACAGGCTCCGTGCATAGCCCCATCAGTGGCCAGTACCTTTTTTGAAGGCTCTAATGTGGTTTTTGGACCTCCAGCTTGGTCCTCCCTACCCCAGTGGGCCTGTCTGGCAGCTTCCTGCAATTGCAAGTAAGTGCTCTCAAAGGAAGCCCTGAGTGCAGGCCTACTGTGTGGCCTTCAGGCAACTGACTGGCTAGGAGATGTGTGGGAGTCTGGAAGGGAACTAGACCCTTCAGTTCGGCACAGCAAGGTGTCCCTGAACAGGGGACATCAGAGAAGAAGCTGCAGATTTACCCTGCTGCCAGCTGTGACTCAGACACGGAGGAAGAGCAGAGATGGGCCAAAACAAGGGTTTTTTTTTTTGGGGGGGGTGCAGCCAACTGCCCAGGGTTATTGTTCTTTTTTTTTTTTTTTTTTTTTTTTTTTTTTTTTTTTTTTTTTTTTTTTTTTTTTTTTTTTTTTTTTTTTTTTTTTTTTTTTTTTAAACTTTATTTATTTATTATTTATTTATTTGCCTTGGTGTTTGCCTGGAACTGGAACTACAGACAGTTGTTAGCTGCCATGTGGGTGCTGGGAATCGAACCGGGGTCCTCTGGAAGAGCAGGCGGTGCTCTTAACCACTGAGCCATCTCTCCAGCCCCCAGGGTTATTGTTCTTAAAGTCTGTGTAGGCCAAGTGCACCTTGGTGCAGACACCTGAGATTCTGCATGCCTCAGTCCCTGCAGGTGACCATAATTTAGCCAGCGGGGCTCAGCCGTTAGCAGTTAGCAGTGCCTACCACCCGCGTCAGGTGACTGACTCACAGCCACTAGTAACTCCAGCTCAGGGTGATCTGGCCTCTGTGGGCACCCTCCTTCCTGTGCACAGAAACACACAGAGGTGCTCAAGAACACACACAAGGGGGGCTGGAGAGATGGCTCAGCGGTTAAGAGCACCGTCTGCTCTTCCAGAGGACCCAGGTTCGATTCCCAGCACCCACATGGCAGCTAACAACTGTCTGTAGTTCCAGTTCCAGGCAAACACCAAGGCAAATAAATAAATAATATAAAGTTAAAAAAAAAAAAAAGAACACACACAAGTCAGGCTGTATAAAGAACCTGTTGAGCCTCCAGCAGATGGTCACTCATGAGGAAAACCCGACATAGGGCTGAGGCTGTGGCTCAGGTATCAGAGTGTGCACCAGCATACAGACTGGGGTTTGTACCTTAGTTCGTCACAGACTTGGAGGTGTACATCTTCAATCCCAGCACCAGAGGTGGAGGCAGCAGGCTGGCTGGCTGCAGACATCTTTGGCTGTGTATCTGGTTAAAGCCTCCTCTCTGTGAGACCCTGTCATATATAACCAGAAAAGGCCAAGCCACCCCAGAGCTGAGGAGAGGTGCTCTATGGCAGCTAATGACATGTGGGGCAGTCAGAGTGAGCAGATGGCTACACGACCAAACCGTGGTGTCTTTAGTGCCGGCACTGGGGAAGCATTGTAGTTTGGGGGTGAGAAAGGAGCAGAGGACGTCCCAAAGGCTGGGCAGAGGGTGAGAGGTGGGAGGGGCAGGCAGAGTGAGCCAGGGAAGGAGTTTGTTCCCTCTGGGCTGGAGACTGATTGAATGGGATTTTGATGATGAGTTTTGTGTCCTGAAGGGACTCCACTGCCTGGCCTGCCTAGAGAGTAAGGGAGAGGAAGGACAGGAATAGTGTAGGCGGCTGGGGTTTCTGGGTGGAGACAGCCTGGAGGCTGGAGAAGCAATTGGGCCTCAGCCCCTACCCTTCCCCTAGGCCATTCTAGTCTCTTTCAGAACTTACCTGGCAGGTGGCCCATCCTGTAGTGAGGGAGTCTCAGCTTGGAGGTTATACCTTTGGGGTCAGGCACAGCCATGCCGACTGACCACAGAGAATGGTACTTCAAAGGGAACTCCCAGAGAGCCAGAGAAGTTCAAGCCCAAAGGAGCTTGAACTGAAAGTGGAAATGAGTATGGGGATGAGGACCTTGGTCCAGCTGGAAAACGCCAGGACACCTTGGGTGGCTGACTTCGGGGTGACATGGCATCAGTCCTGTAGGGGCTGAGACACCACCCAGAAGGGGCTCAGCTGATGACAAGGATGGTACCAGCATCCCGGGTGCCACACCTCACTGGGAGTGGGAGAGTCTCGTTTTCCCTTTTCTTCAGAGGGCTCTAAACAACAATTGGTAAGAGATGCCAAGGCTCGGTGGGTAAAGGTGCCTGCCTGTGTTTGGTCCCTGCTTCCCACATACAGGAGGAGAAAGCTGCTTCCTGCAGGTTGTCATCTCATCTTGGCCCTCACGCACAGGCACAATCACACACAAAGATGCAATTTTTTAAAAGGTTTTTTTTTTTTTTCTTTTTTGGTTGTTTTTCAAGAAAGAGTTTGGCTGTCCTGGAACTCACTTTGTAGACCAGACTGGACTGAGACCCACATCCACCTGCCTCTGCTTTCTGAGCGCTGGGATTAAAGGCGTGTGCTGCTGCTACCTGTCTTAAATATTTGAGATTTTATTTGTTGTTTTATATTTATGAGTGTTTGCCAGCATGGATATCTGCATGTGCTTATAGTGCCCACAGAGGCTAGAAGATGGTATCAGATCCCCTGGGTTTGGAATTTCAGAGGGTTGTAAGATGTCAAGTGGTTGGGGAATTGAACCTGGGTCCTCTGGAAGAACAGCCAGTGCTCTTAACCACAGAGCCATCTCCCTGTTCTAAAAAAAGAATTTTTAAAGATCCCACCGTATGATTGGGACAGTTAGTGGAATGTGAACACCTTTAATCCCAGCACTCGGGAGGCAGGGCAGGTGGTTCTCTGAGCTCAAAACCAGCCTGGTTTGCAATACACGTTCCAGGATCACATAGTGAGAGATCTTGCCTCTAAATAAATAATTAAAAAATATATACTCAGGCTGGAGAAATTCAAGCATCCATCCACAGGAAAAGAGATAGCCATGCTGGCATACAGACCCCTCCACATCTTACATGCTGAGCAGAGAACTAAAACCTGAGGTCTACAGCAGAGATTCGTCCCTGTGGGTTGAAAGAACACAGTCTCAAACCAATACATTCTGTAGGATGGACCACATATGATCGCAGTGTTCAGGAGCTGGTGAGCCGATCTCAGGTGAGAGTGGTTGACTCCGACAGACAGAGGTAGAAGGCACCGCACAAGATAGAAGGGCAAGGGGATTGGGTATGGTGAACATTTCATTTCAACATATTTATTGTTCATGGGTGAGGATCAGTTAGCAATGAAGAGTACTGGAGAAAAGACCATTTTAAAACAAAATATTTAGTCTGTGTGCCCTCCTGTGTTTGCAAGCACATGCAGGTGATGTGATTTCAGGTGCTTGCAGAGGCCAGAGGAGGGGGTTGGACCCCCAAAAGCTGAGTTGTGAACCACCCAATGTGGGTGCTGGGAACCAAACTCTGGTCCTCTGCAAGAGGGCACCAGATCTCTTACAGATGGTTGTGAGCCACCATGTGGTTACTGGGAATTGAACTCAGGCTCTCTGGAAGAACAGTCAGTGCTCTTAACCTCTGAGCCATCTCTCCAGCCCGTAATTTTTTAATTAAAAAAAAGTATGTAGTGCTTGCTTTGAAATATATATGTATTATTATACCCTGTCCTGCCTGCATGCATGCCTGCAGGCCAGAAGTGGGCACCAGATCTCACTATAGGTGATTGTGAGCCACCATGTGGTTGCTGATAATTAAACTCAGAACCTCTGGAAGAGCTGCCAGTGCTCTTAACCTCTGAGCCATCGCTCCAGCCTTCAAGTTTATTTATTTCTTATATGTGTATGGATGTTTTGGCTACATGTGTGTCTGTTCACCACATAAGTGCCTGGTGCCCTTGGAGGCCAAAAGAAGATAGAGGTTCCCTGACACTGGAATTTCAGAAGTTGTGAGCTGCCATGTAGGTGATAGGGATCAAACCTGGGTTCTCTGGAAGAACAGCCAGTGCTCTTAAAAGCTGAGATCCAGCCCCAAGATACAAGAGACTGTTGTTTTTTGTTTTTTGTTTTTTTAAAACTATTTGTTTATTTGCCTTGGTGTTTGCCTGGAACTGGAACTACAGACAGTTGTTAGCTGCCATGTGGATGCTGGGAATCGAACCCGGGTCCTCTGGAAGAGCAGGCGTTGCTCTTAACCACTGAGCCATCTCTCCAGCCCCACAAGAGACTGTTTTTAATCCCAATGGAATGATGGTGTGAGGAGCTGGACCAATACACAAAGCACTGCCCAGTGCTAGAAGTGAGCATCAATGAACGAGACCTGTGCAGCAAGGGCACACCTATGTGCAAGGGTCCACCAGGCGAACAAAGGCTGTGACTGGTGGAGTCCAGAGAGGGAGGGAGAGGCGGGAAAGAGGGCTGAAGCACTCAGATACAGGTGAGCAGAAAATTCTGGACCAGGATGGTGAGTGCTGGAGGGAAGGGGGGCGGGGTCTAACAGGTATTCTTCTCACCCATGCTATAACTGTGTTGCTGTTGCAGACAAGCACTTTTGCTGGGGAGGAGCAGCCACTGCCAGCCTAGGAAGGAAGTGATATATGTAGAACCACAGAGGGAGCTGCTTCATGGCTCAGGGGCCCCGGAAAGATGGGTCCTGACTCATGAGGCTTGACTGCAAAGAGCACCTGCAAAGCCAGTAGGCAAATGCTTTTCTGTGAAGGGTCACATGTACTTGGATTTCCACTGCAGCTACTCAGTGCTGCCCTCTAGTGGACATCATTCCAAAGATCCTGGCCAGGCTGCTTGATGTGTCCGGCCCAGTTTGCAATTGCAGTCACATTCAGTGGCCAGACTTAAAGGCTGTGTTTCTGTCCAGATGCACAGGGGGTTCAGAAGGGTAGCCTAAACCACAATAGCCATGTGCCTATCAAAAAGATACCTCAGGGGCTGGAGAGATGGCTCAGCAATTAAGAGCACTAGCTGCTCTTCAGAGGACTTGGGTTCAATTCCCAGCACTCATGCAGAGGCTCACAACCATCTGTACTCCAGTTCGAGAGGACCTAATTTCCTCTTCTAACCTCTTAGGACACCAGGCATGCAAGTAGTACACATACATACCTGCAGGCAGAACACCCATACACACAAGAATATGCAGAAGACCCAGGTTTGATTCCCAGTACCACATGGCACCTCATAATTGTAACTCCAGTTCCAGGGGATCTGATGAGGCACATACACACATGTGGTACACACACATGAGTGAAGGCAAAACACACATATATCAGGATGTCCATGCACCTATCAGAAAGCTCTGGGCTCCACATGATGCCAACTGCCTGCAATGCCAGCACCCAAGGGTGGGAGAATCAAGGTCAGCTCCAGCTGGATAAGGACTCTGAGGCCAGCCTAGGCTACATGAGATCAGATCAAATAAAGCCACCGCCATTTAGGCAGCTGCCAGTTGGCATGTACACCTGCAATCCCAGTACTCGGGGCTGAGAGAGAGGGAAGAAAAGCCCCAGGGAAAGTATGGGCTATGTAACAAGACTGTTCTTCAGCAAGTGACCAGCCAACTCTCTTAGAGCCAATAAACTAACAGCAAGATTCTAGATTAATGCACAGGAAGTGGGGTTTTTCATGTGCTAGGAATGGGTAATCCAAGATAAAAAAAAAAATTAACAATAAAAACATTCCTACAATCCCAGCATGGGAAGATGGAAGCAGAAAGTTAAGAAGTTCAGGACTGTTCTCAGCTACAGAGCGAGCGAGTGTGAGTCCAGTCTGGCTACATGGTGGCCCTCTCAAAAAGATGAAATATCAAAGCTGGCTATGGGCCAGTAAGATGGCCAAAGTTCAAGTTTAATTCCCAGGACCCCACATGATGGGGCATACCCCCTCAAAGTCATGAAAAGCTGGGCAGTGATGGGGTACACCTTTAACCCCAGCTCTTGGAAGGCAGAGGCAGGTAGATCTCTGTGAGTTCAAGGCCAGCCTGTAAGCCCAGCACTGGCAGGAAGAAGTTGGCAGGTAATAGAGGAAGACATCCCAAGTTGTCCCCTGGCCTCTCTGTTCTCACACATGAACAGGTAAATTTAATGGGTAAATGCTCACACCCATGTGTATATACCACACCACACACATGCTCACAAATTAAAGTACAGAAATACAAGGCCGTGAGGACTGCTCTATGGTAGAGTGCTTGCATGTATGCATGAGCCCTTGGGTTCAGGCCAACCTCACAGAAGAAAACTAAAATAATAATAAAAATTAAATTTAAAAAAAAGCATTAAGACATACTCAGAAAATTTAAAACCTCACCTCAGAGAGTAAAAGCCTAAGGGATCTAGGGTACAGCCTGTGTCTGTAGATTTGAAAATTCAGTTTTGTTTTGAGGTCAATAATCCTCAGGATAAACAGTTTGATGGAATGACTCCTGGAATTTCAACTTTATTGCTATTAGATTTAATTTTTATAAGTATTGCCTGCATGTATGTTTGTGTACCATGTGCATGCAAGTTCCCAGAGAAGCCAAAGCGGGGCGTCGGCTCCCCTGAAGTCAATGCTTTTAACCACAGTACCCTTTGTTGTTTTGAGGCAGGGAATTATGTAAGTCAGTCTGACCTCAAACTCTCTATGTAGCTGAGGGTGACCTGGAGCATTGATTGTGTGTGTGTGTGTGTGTGTGTGTGTAGGTTACCTCAGAGGCCAGAAGAGAGCATTGGCTCTCCTGGAGCTAAAGTTATGAACCACTTAGCTTAGGTGCTGGGAACAGAACTCAGGTCCTCCGGGAGAGCAAAATGGCTCTTGATTCTCTGTGTCCACCTCCCGATGCTGGGATTATAGGTGTGCTCACCACTTCCAAACACTGATGCTGGGAAAATGGAAATCACTTTGGGATCACACGCAAAAATGAGAGGGGGGGGAGGAAAGGAGAGGGCTGTGGCTTGACCAGCCTGATGGGACTCCTTCCCTGCCACTGATCAGCAAAGCACTCACTCGCCCTGGTACTGAGGAATCCGCAGATACTGGGTGCTGTGCCGTAAGGTCCCCAGCCAGCTTGTTTGGGATTTGCTAATGAATCTGAAGTCATTGCCACTGCCCAGTAATATCTGATCTCTGGAGATTTCTTCCTGTGGAGCCTAGCTGATGGCTGCAGGCTTAGAGGAGAGTCTGGGAGAATCCTGATACACTCTCATGAATTTTGTCAGATCCTGTCTCTCCAAGGGACCCTCACCATCATTCAGTCAGAAGATCCTGGGTCTGGGGATTGATTGCCTTAAGTCCAAACTGGGTGAGAAATTATTAGTTACTTTTGGAGTTGCTGCTGCTGTAATCAAATACCTGACAGAAAACAGTTTCATAAAGGACGGGCCCGGGGGCTCACGATTTAAATGTAACTTCCGTCAGCAATAATTTAGCAGCCTACAGTCTAGTTCTTGTCTGTTTTGGTTTTTCCAGAGGGTTTCTCTGTGTGGCCCTGACTGTCCTGGAACTCACTTTGTAGACCAGGCTGGCCTCAGACTCAGAGATCAGCTGCCTCTGCCTTTTTTTTTTTTTTTTTAAACTTTATTTATTTACTTATTTATTTGCCTTGGTGTTTGCCTGGAACTGGAACTACGGACAGTTGTTAGCTGCCATGTGGGTGCTGGGAATCGAACCTGGGTCCTCTGGAAGAGCAGACGGTGCTCTTAACCGCTGAGCCATCTCTCCAGCCCCGCCTCTGCCTTTTGAGTGCTGGGATTAAAGGTCTGAGCTATGAATGAATAGAATTCTCAGAAGTGGTAATGGATCAGGGTGGGAGTCACTCAGGGGCTCAGGTCACCACAAGCCTGAGTTGGGGGAAATGGACATGGAGCCATCCTGGCAGAGTGGCAGGAACAGAGAGGGAGGGTGGAGTAGAGGAGCATCCTCCATCTGTGTGGGAGTGGGGGATCAAGTCCTCCGGAGAGTTAGAAGGTGCAGAACAAAGCACAGAAGACAAGCCCCTCGCCCTTCCTCATCTGTCCCAGGCTTCATTCTGAGGCTGGGGAGACGGGAAGACAAGGAAGGAGCCAGATGGGGATTAGGGGCAGGGAGGGGGCACAGGCTGCTGTGCCCAGCCTTGTAAGCAGGGATAAAGCCTAATGAGATTAGTCCTGGACAAGGCAGCGGAGGGCATGAGCAGGGCTGTGAGGGACTCCACATCCTTTAGGGGGTCTCACTGCAGGGCTTGGGGAAACCAGACTGCTCACCCATCTAGTCTACCCCAGGGCATAGAAAGGGCTGACCCCTTTCCAAATAAGCTGAGACAAACGAGGGGGCGTGAGAGCGTGGAGGTGTCCTCCAGATCTGAGTGTTATCTAACAGGGGTGGGGTGGGGTGGGGGGCTTCTATTTGAGGAAAGATCAGAGAATCTTACGTGATGCGGCCCTTTCCTCTGCCCAGTGCAGGAGGAGGTGAGGGAGACAGGCGAGCTACCACAACCCTCTGAATGTAAATCCAGAGCTGGGCATGTGACTCCCCCGCCAGCAGAGTGTTTGCCTGCCGTGCACAGGCCCTACTTCATCTCCAGCAGCACATGAATGCCTTTCAGGGGTACACATCTGTCACCCCAGCTCCTGGGAGGTGGGGACAGGAGGACTAGAAGGTGGATGTCATCTTAGCTACATAGTGAGTTGTTGAAGGTCACCCTGGGCTACATATGAGCTTGTGTACCTAGGTTTTGTTGTCAATAGGTCATCTGGGATTTGAGCAAAAACACCTCCATCAGATTGGCATATATGCATGTCTGTAGGGCCTTTCTGATTAATGATAAATGTGGGAGGGCCCAGATCACTGTGGGTGGTGGGCACATGGTCCTGGATGGCATAAGAAAACAGGCTTACCAGGTGCTGCGGCCAATGCCTTTAATTCCAGCACTCAGGAAGCAGGGCTAGGCAGATTTCCGTGAGTTTGAGGCCAACCTGGTCTGCAGAGTGAGTTCTAGGCAGCTAAAGCTACACAGAGAAACCTTGTCTCAAAAAATTAAAAGAAAAAGAAAGGAAGGAAGGCGGAAAGGAAGAAAGAGGGAGAGGGAGAGAGAGAGAGAGAGAGAGAGAGAGAGAGAGAGAGAGAGAGAGAAAGAGCAAGCCATGGAAAACAAGTCATTAGGTCCATGGTCTCTGCTTCAGTTTCCGCCTCCAGGTTCCGAAATGTCTTAACCTCCTGTCCGACTTCCTTTGATGATGGACCCTCTCCTTGTTAAGTCGATGCTTTCTTCAGTAGACATCTAACTGGGGGGTGGGGGCAAGCACCAGGCCTTTAATCCCAGATGGATCTCTGGGATCCCTGAGTTTGAGGCCAGCCTGGTCTACAAAGGGAGTTCTAAGACAAAGAGATGAATAAATAGCAAATTAAAAAGCCAAACAACCTAGAATAAATTTGCATATTTTGGGGACAGTGGCATATCCTGAGATAACAGCACTCAGGAAGTGAGGCAGGAGGAGAGACCAGGAGTTGGGACTAACCAAGGCTACCTAATAAGGCACGATTCCAAAAAACAAAAACAGACTGAACTGAGCTCCAGCAGTCACAATGGTAAGGAAGAAAGATTTCCACAAGTTCAAGGCCAACCTGAGCTACACTATGACTGTCTCCAATATGTAAATTAATCACTATGAAGGGGCTAGGTGATATCTCAGTGGGTAGGAACACTTACTGTCTAACATGACCTGAGTTCAGATCCAGCAGCCAAGGAGGATTTCAAGCATGTTTATATGCACCTGCACCCCCAACGCTGGCCAGAAGGATGCAAATACAGAGAATTAGCAGGGCTAGCCCAAGGACAGCAGACTCCAACCTCAGTAAGAGACTCTGTCTCAAGAAAACAGAGGTGAGAGCTGTGATAGTTGATATGAAGGCCTGATATTTTTTTCTTAAGATATTTTTTACTGTATGAGTTTTGTCCTATGTATGTCTATGCACCATGAGCCTGCAGTACCCATGGAGGCCAGGAGAGGGCATCAGGTCCCCTGGAGTTATAGATGTGTGGGAGCCGCCCAGAGGATGCTGGTATCAGGGCTAGACCCCTAGGAGAGCAGCCAGTGACCTTAACCACTGAGCCATCTCTCCAGCCCCCACTGCAAAGGGTTTAAAGATGTCTGTGTCATATGGTCACACTTCTATATAAAAACGGTGGCAAAGAAACCAGACACACACACAAGTTCACTATGTGAACGCCCTAAAACCAAGAGAAGCACCATGAGGACAGTGTCATTTCTTAGGCGATTTCAGGAGATTTATTATCTATGTAGGCCAGACTGGCCTGATCTCAAACTCACAGAGATCCACCTGCCTCTGCTCCCAGGCTGGGACATAGGTATGTACTGCCGTGCCCAGCATTTAATTTTATTTTCTGTGACTGTTCATGGGCAAGGGTGGACTTGAGTTTGTGTCCTGTACACATAGAAATCAGAGGTCAATGTCAGGTGCTTCCCTCAATGGCTTGCCACCTAGAGCTAAACAGTTGGCTAGGCTGTCTAGCCAGTGCACTCAAGGACATGCCTGTCTCTGTCCTCCATCATTAAAGGTACACACTACCAAGCCCAGCTTCTGTGTGAATGCCAAGAATTCCATCGAAAGTTCTCTTGTCTGTACAGCAAGTTCTTTACTAGCTGAAACATCTCTCTGGCCCCCATTGTGGGAAAAGTGGGTGTGGGCAGCAGAGGCTAGCCTTTAAGGTCAAAGCAACCTCTGGTGGCCTTTCATGCCCTACGGTCAGGTCCTCTCTAGCCTGTTTCATTTGAACCTCATTCAGCAAACACCCCTCCCCCCGTTTTAAAGATAGGATCTTACTTTTTAGCCCAGGCTAACCTCAAACTTGAGTTTAAATGAAAAGTTTGGCAAGTTTGCCTTCATTAACATATAGAGCTAGGGAGACCCTCAGCAGAGGAGAGTGCAGAAAACCTGGGCTCAATTCACGTGTCTCACAACAGCCTGGAGCTCCAGTTCTAGAAGAGCCAGCACCCTCTGACCCCTCCGGGGTACCTGCATATGCCTGGCACACATAAAGTTATACACACATACATCACACACATACACCACACACATACACCACACACATACACCACACACATCACACATACCACACACATCACACATACACCACACACACACCACACCACACATACCACACACATCACACAGCACACCACACACATCACACACATACACCACACACACATATACACCACACACACACCACACACACCACATACACACACACACACATCACACACACGTACAGCTAATAACTTTTAAAGTTAAAACTAAAAATATGGACACATAAAAGTTCAGATTGGACTGAACTCTTGTCCAGCATTCAAGCCCTGGGCATAACAACAGGCACACCATAAAACTAGGCATGAGCTAGCATACCTATAACCCCAAAACTAGGGAGGTGGAGGCAGAAGGACCAGGGACCAAAACCATCCTTATCTATATAGTGAATTTGAGACGAGCCTGAGCTACAGGGGACCCTTTGTAACACAAAAATAAGAGAAACAGACAATAACACATAATTCCATTAATTCAAGACAAATAGCCTCGTATTTAAAGAGGCAAATGGAAGTCAAGTTGTAGGTCCCTTTGAAGGGGACAAGAAGCTCACCACTGGATTGTGACAACATGGTTTCTAGGGAGTTGGCTTAATAGCTGAGCATGAATTTACATATTGATTTTTGTATGCCCTGCTGTGTTTTTCACAGAAGAGTTTTTAGAAGAAAAAAAAGTCTTTGGTCTAGTCAAATGGTTCTGCAGGTAAAGATGCTGGCCACTAAGACTGATGGGCAGGAATTCCACCCCTGAGACCCACAGAGTAGAGGGAGAGGCATCAGCTCTCATGGGTATACACACAAGTAAGCAGGTAAATGTGGAGTTTGTTTTAAGGTCTTCAACGTTCTAATAGAGTCTACCACGGTAATGTTCAGGTCTATTCAAAGTAACAGAAAGCAGTTCCATGAATATCGGATCCTGATTCACCTATCTGAAAATTCCAGGGATTTTTTTGTTTGTTTGTTTAAATAGCTGTTTGTTTGTTTTTATTGCTATAACAAATTGGCCAATGCTGAATAATTTGATAAAGGTTTATTTGGCTCAATTTTGTAGGCCGAAAATCTAACAGGAAGTAGCCTGTCATGTAGTCTTTGGTGGGGGACTCATGGTGGATGGATATCATCTTAGTGGGAGAATGAGACCAAATTAGTAGGTTTCCTGCTGGACAAGCTGGGTCCCATGATCCCACCACCTCCACATAGTCACACTGTAGACCACCCTCCCAGCATGTGACCATGGGCTTCCAGCAATCACCAGAACAGAAAACTCACATTCCCTTCTCCAGAGCCTCGGGAGTGGTCCTCAAGAGCTTCCTAAGCTGTCAGTCCCGTGTTTACCTTTGACCAAGTGCTGGGTCCTAAAATACAGTGACCAGCACCCATGGGCCCTGCTCTGGAGGCAGGTGGAGACAGGTGCTTGGGCAGGAAGCGCCACTAGGCAGGAGGTCTGAAGCAGGTCAGAGAAGAGGTGTGGCTGGGAGGGGATTGTGTGCAGAGGGATGGAGGCTGGATTGTGATTTCAGAGGTGGGGTAGTTTCGAGAGATGAGAGGACCAGGGTGTGGCTGTGGCGTCAGGTAGTGGAGGTGTGAGAGCCACGTGCCAAAACTTCATTAAGGGAGAAGCCTTAGGATGTCAGGACCATGTGACTCACAACAGCATCTGACTCAAGAAGCCAGCCCAGTAGCCTGGGGCATTAAAGCCAGTTCAGGACTGGGGGCTGAGTCTGTGGGTGAGAGGGCTTGCTGCTCAAGCATGAGGACCTGAGTTCAGATCCTGGCGCCCATTTAAAAGTTAGATGTGTCTACTTGCCCCTGTTACCCCAGCACGGGGAAGCATTAGTGTTGGTTTTAATGTAACTGTGCATAAATTAGAATAACCTGCATAGAGAGCCCCACCTGAGGAAGTGTCCAGGTTGCCTTAATTGACAGAGCCTAGCTGTGGGCGGCGCCATCCCCAGCAGTTCAGGTGAAGAGGTGGGTGCCTTTTCCTTGAGTGCCTGGCCTCCCTCTTGCCACAAAACTAGTTTGCCCGTAGGTCGAGTCCTTCCCGGATGCACAACCAGCCAATCCACACTTTCGTCATAGCCTAGGACCAGCAGCTCTCCAGCATCCTTGCGGGCTTCCTCAAGCCAGGCTGGGACAGCTGAGGACCGAGCAACCACCAGGTCCTCAGCTCTCAGGTGTGTGCTTTTGCCATTGTTACTGGTTTAAGGCTGACTTAAAAAGTACACTCTCACTCACACGCACATGCACACACCACCTACACTTACACTCACACTCATCTATACTTACAATCATGGGTGTACACACATCTACTCACACACACACTCCTACACACACAGAGGCCCACAGACATAGTTACACACACACTCAGAAACACACTCACTCACTCATACACACACACTGTTGGATCTCAAGTTTGCTGGCCAGCCAGTCTAGCCAATTGGTGACTCTGAGTTCAGTGAGAGAAGACCATGAGGTGCTGCCTATGGCTCCACACCTGTACATGTGCAAACTGAGGGTCCACTTTATGCACACCACGCTCTATCAACCCGTTCATCCGGACAGAAGGTCACACACACACACACACACACACACACACACACACACACACACACACGGTTTGGCTGCTGTAGATGAGCTCTGTGAACATGCATGTAAACAGACACTCCTCAAGAGCCCATGCCTCCTTTTTTCCCCTCAGCCACTCAGAAGCCAAGCTGTCTCTTCCGTTGCCTCAGCGGGGATAGGATCTTGGACCAGATTATCTGTGTGACCTGAGGCAGGTCACATTCCCTCTCTGGGGGGTGAGGGGGAGGGACCCATTTCCAGAGACATTGCGATCCAGTGCCTAGCCCTGTTCCAGGAATTCAGATTTTTCTTAAAAGCCTGGGGTGGGGGCTGAGGCAGAGGCCGGTGGATCTTTGAGTTCAAGGCCAGCTTGGTCTACAGAGAGAGTTCCAGGACAGCCAGGGCTACACAGAGAAACCCTGTCATAAAAGAACCTAGGTTGCCATTTCTCACCTGGCAAGTTCAAAACCAAAAAACAAAACAAGCTAACCAAACAAACAAACAAACAAACAAAAACCTTCTCCAAAGCCCTTTAGATCTGTAACCTCAGGGCTTAGGAGACCCAATGAGCCCAGGCCACTTCCTTTGCCAGTGACTAACAATGTCTCCATGTCTTCACTCCCAAAAGATGAGACCTAGGAAAGGAAAGATGGGGAGGGAGGAGGAGGAGAAAGAGGAGGAGGAAGGTGGAGTCCAGCACCTGCCTGGTGTGCGTGGGGTCTCCTCCATGGGTGGGTTCTGCCGCCACCTGGTGGTGAGGCTGAGCCAGTGCAAGCAACCCCCTCCTGGACTCATATGCTCCCCAGTCAAGGCTGAGACCAGGAGTCCCGAGGCTCCATCCCACAAACCCACTCAGTTCTGTGGTCATCTGGGCCCTGATACTGAAGGCTGCCCTGCTGGGCTCCGCAAGAGACCTAGTCTGGCCGGTTTCTAACTCTCTTTACAGGAATGGGGAGAGATTAAGACAGGGTCTTATTCCTTAACCCAAGTTGGTCTTGAACTCACAACAGTCCTCCTGCCTCAGGCGCTGAGATTACAGAAGTGAGATCCGGCCCCCTTTAACAGATGTGCCCCACTGTTAAAGGGGTAGAGCCTGGGCACTGGCAGCCTTGACTCTGGCTAACAAAATAAACCAGCAAACTGGGTGTAATGGCTCACTGTTTCAATCCCAGCACTCAGGATCAGAGGCAGATCTCAGCGAGTTTGAGGCCATCTAGAGTTATATGGTGAGACCCTATCTTAAAATAAATAAATAATAAATATTCATAATGAAAAGCAGAGAAAGATGTCTTCACTGTGGCCACCCTGAGATGAGAAAGAGGCCCTGTGAGGCTATCTTTGGGGTCCTGATGTGAAGTTTTAGTTTAGTGGAGGTCACCAGGTATGCATAGCTAAGCCATCCTGGTCAAAGTGTGGCCTTGCCCATCACTGATCTGGAACTGTCCTGCTCCAGTCTCCTGCAATGTGGCCTGACAGTTATCAGAACCCCGTGAGAATGTCTTCCTAGGAGACAAGTTCCCTCTAGCTGGTGCCAGGCTTCAGCCTTTTCTTTCTCCCAGCATGAGAATTCTGGGGACATTCCAATTCTTTGCGGACCGTTGTCTTGAAAGTCCGATAGCCAAAAGATCCTCTTTGGAAGGACATTACATCTTCAATCCTCACAGACGGAGGCAAAGAAGCTGTGCCCTTCAGAAGAGTGACTGAGACAAAGTCACATAGCTCTGCATGACAAGTCCCCAGCTCAAGGCTGCATCCGTCCTGAATCCTCTACCTAGGTGGTGCAAACTCTGCCTGGCCATCAAGTTTCATCTGCAGAGCCTTCAAGGATGCTGTCAGTGAGGTGGTGGTGTCACAAAGTTCCTGGGGCTCTACAGTGGCATTCCTGTTTCCTTGCCCTTGGGACTCTGCCCTCTGGCTGGTGGTAACAGCACACTGCTGGGGGGGGGGGTCGTTCAGAGCAGACGTCAAGCACACATGGGTGCATCCAGTTCATGAGCCTGCTGTACTTCAATGGGAGAGTCACTCTACCTCCTTGAAAAACGTGTGTCACACCTGTCACCCAAGTGGTTTAGGGAGGGAGCAGCCCAAAGCCTGGGTGCCTGATGCCCACAAGTTCTCCATAGATGCCACAGCTTCTGTGTCACTCTCCTGCAGTTTCTGGCAGCTCCCCAGTAAGAAGAATCCCTCTTTCCCTGTCCAGGATGAATTCTCCCTTAGGGTAGGGCTATTCCAGAGAGAACTGCCCAGAGCAGACACAGGACTCCAGCTAGCCAATTGGAGTTACACGGCCTCACAGGCTATGAACCATTTAGGGTAAACCACGTTGAGGGTTTGCCTGCAGTAGATGTTAGTTGGGCTTGGGCATCTCTCTCCTGCCATCAGTAAAGTCTTCCTGACCTTTCCTGAGTCTTTAGTTAACTCAGGACCTCCGAGGATCCGTGGGAACAATGACCAGGGGCCAGCTAGGTGAAGAGGGCATCACTCAAGTTCACGGACTTCCCAAGTGACTATCACTCATAGCAACGTTGTTAGGATTTTGTGCATATTTTGGTATGATTTACATTTACCCCATAATCTGGTGGTAGATTTTTATGGATGCACATGGGAACGGGGCAGTAGGCAGTGGCAGAGAGCAGGAGATGCTTGAAGTTGTTTCTATGTAGGAAAGAGTTTATTGTCAGATGAACATGGTTATGATTAACAGAAAGGTTATGGTTATAATAGCAGAGAAGGGCAGGAGAAAGAGAAATAAAAAGGAAGAAAGGAAAGAGTGGAATAGAAGCACTCCTAAGACAGAACAAAGGGAGAGAGATGTATGTGGGAACCTTGTTTTAAATGGGGTTTGACCTCAGAGCTCAGAGGGGGGTGTGGTTTGACATCAGAGATCAGGGGGCGTGGCTTCAGAGGCTAACAAACACGACTGGAGAGTTCTCTGAGGATGGAAAGAGACTCAGTGAGAGACTCCAGGTTGCAGACCGTGAGTGGAGCCATGCTGTGTAATGAAAAGGTGGTGAATTTCCAAGATGGCTGGCATCTTCTTCACCCTCCTAACAGGCTTTGCTCTCCCCACCAGCAGGCCCTGCTAATGGACTGGCTCACCAAGTTCAGGGCAAAGTCATGAAGCACTACGATTCTGGGCCAATCAATGGTCCTAGCTTTCTCAAACTGGCCAACCCTTCAAACTGGGGGGAGAAAATCCCTTCAGAGGCTTTAGAACCCCAACCCTTAGAAAGAGACTTGAGTTGTTGGCTTCCCGAGCCCCCACTTCACAGAGGGTCTTGTTCCCTGCAGGTTTGCTGCAGATGTGTGCTGCATGTGCTCACCCCATAATCATCTTTTTTAGTCTGCTCATTTTGTCTGTGGTGTGTGAGATTTCTCTGTGGCTGCTTGCTGGGCTTCAGATTTTTCCTGCCTTTTAATTCTTTAACTGGCAGAGAAAATGAACCCAATCAAGACTGTATCTTGGGGATGGGGGGCCTCATCTCAGATTTCTTCCGAAGACTATATCATTTATAACCAGCCCAACCTGGTTTACAATGACCTGAAGGAATCGTTGACCAAGATGTTCCATGGTTCTTTTGTGGGGAGGATAGGAGAGTTGAAATAGGGTCTCATGGTGTAGCCCTGGCTGTCCTGGAACTCACTCTGAGTACCAGGCTGGCCTTGTACTCAGAGATCCACCTGCCTCTGCCTCACAAGTGCTGGGGGTTAAAGGTATGCACAACAGTGCTGGCTTGTTACATGGTTCTGTATGTCGAGTTAAAACTGTTTTCAAGTAAAAGCAAAAAAAAAAAAAAAGAAAAGGGGTTGAGCTGGAGAGATGCTCAGTGGTTAAGAGCACTGACTATTCTTCCAGAGGTCCTGAGTTCAATTCCCAGCAACCACATGGTGGCTCACAACCATCTATGATGACATCTGGTACCTTCTTCTGTATACTGTATACATAATAAATAAATAAGTCTTAAAAAAAAAAAAAAAAAAAAAAAAAGCAAAGTTTGTAAGTTACCTGGGCCAGGTGAGATCACAGACTCACAGTGCCCTTGAACAGAGAACAGGGGCTGAGGTCACAGGGTTGGGGGGGAACCCTATCTTTGCCTAGCACCAAGACACAAACTCTAACTTGGCTGATTTTTTAAAGTCACGGTCCCAGGTACCCCAGGCTAGCCTCAAATTCTACCTAGCCAAGGATGACCCTAAACTCCTGATCCTCTGCCTCCACCTGCTGAGTACTAGAATTTCAGGCACACGCCACTGGCAGGGGCAGCTTAAAGGGCCCATTTGAGTGACAGGTCCACATCTGGAAACCCTGAAAATTCTGAACTTGCCTCTCTGTGGCAAAACCAGAGGATGAGAAACTCAGGCCCACAGTGTTCAATTTACTTCTAAATCTTACTTAGAAATTGAGGTGGTTTGAATGGAAGAATGTCCCCCCCAGGCTCTGCGATTTGAACATAAGTGGCCCCAGTTGGTAGAGCAGTCTGGGGAGGGGGGTGCAGCCTGGCTAGAGGGAGTGTGTCCGAGGGCAGGCAGATGTGCCAGGCAGGGGCTCTATCAAGTTTTCAGAGGTATGTGAGAGGTCGTGTCACGCACGCCCTGTGACCCCACGACCTTACTACCCCGGTTAAGGCAGAGCATAGGTCCCACTCTGGGGCAGCCTCTCTGGTCCTTTTCAGCCAGCTATGGAGGCAGTAGTGGGCCGAAGTTGGGCTGGGCTCACAGTCCTGATCCCTTTCTGCCTGCCAGGGAGAGACAGACCTGTGTGCAGCAGGTCCTGGGTCACTTAGACAGCCTTTGTGACTGCTAACGGGGCAGGCACTGCAAAGATGCACTCCTCTGCCAAGCACAGCTGCAAGCGTTCGCGGTACAATACAGTACTTCCCAAGGCTGCTCCTGGGGGTGAACCGCCCATCAGAAGGATGCGATCCTTCGAATGAGCAAAGAAATTTTTAAAAAAAAAAAAAAAAAAAAAAAAAAACTTTATTTATTTATTTATTTATTTGCCTTGGTGTTTGCCTGGAACTGGAACTACAGACAGTTGTTAGCTGCCACGTGGGTGCTGGGAATCGAACCCAGGTCCTCTGGAAGAGCAGATGGTGCTCTTAACCGCTGAGCCTTCTCTCCAGCCCCGCAAAGAAATTTTATATTCAGAGAAGCTGCAATAAAGAGGACAGTTGACTGTGATCACCAGGCTGACAAGCTGCGCATGCACTGTTTCTAGCTGAAGACACAAACGCCACAAACAGGCAGGCAGGCAGGCTTCCTCCTTAGTGAGGTAGAGTTCCCCGGCTGAGGGGCCTGTTTCAGTTTCCTGATCCGTTTCCTACCATGAAGATTATGTGATCTGCCAATAGAACCAGTCCCTTGTTGGGTGTTAGGGAGGAAGGACATGTGTCTAATGGCCTTTCAAAGCTAGGGACTAGAATTAACAAGAAAATACCAGGAGCGAGGCTGGAGAGATGGCTCAGCAGTTAAGAACTCCCACTTTTATTGAATACAGGGTTCGGTTCCCAGCATCTATGTGATGACTCACAACCATCTGTAACTTGCAGTGCCAGGTGATCCAATGCCCTCTTTCCACCTCTGAGAATGTAGGCAGGTGGTGCACAAACATTCACACACACACACACACCGCATAAATACTGCTTTCTAAAATGATACTGTAAAAATAAAAAATACTAGGCACATAGTTTTGTTGATGGTCTGAATCAACTGAGAGCAAATTGTGTGGCTCTAGGCAAGTAGGTAACCTCTGAGACATAAGAATGTGTGACAAAGAGCATCTTGGGGGACTAGGCAATCTCTGTCTTCTTCGTGGTTTTTTTTGTTTGTTTGTTTTTTGAGACAGGGTTCCTGACTGTCCTGGAACTCAAACTGACCTCGAACTCACAGAAATCTGCCTGCCTCTGCCTCCTGAGTACCGGGACTAAAGGTGTGCACCACCACTGCTCAGAGAATCCGTCTTCTTCTGAAAGTCAGTTCAGAAAGCAGCTGAGTTCATGTAGAATTGAGTCTGATGACTAAGGCCCAGGATCCAGTTGAGAAATGTTCCTTTAAAGCCATGTGTAATTATAGCATCCTGCAGTCCATGAGGCAAGCAGATCAAAGTGCCTGGACCTTATCTGTGTTCCTGCTTTAGACACTTAAAATCCTAAAGTCACCTCTGACCCACACCAGAGTCCCCTTCCCACACCTCAGGCCACCAACCCTGGGGCTGCCCGTGCCTGCCCCACTCAGGGGAAATAAACCATTGCTGTCAAGGAGAAGGAATCTGAATGCATTCTACTCAAGATGACTCAAATAATTATTTACTTTATTTATTTATTTATTTATTTATTTTTTTATTTTTTATTTTTTTAAAACTTTATTCATTTATTTATTTGCCTTGGTGTTTGCCTGGAACTGGAACTACAGACAGTTGTTAGCTGCCATGTGGGTGCTGGGAATTGAACCCGGGTCCTCTGGAAGAGCAGACGGTGCTCTTAACCGCTGAGCCATCTCTCCAGCCCCCCTTTATTTATTTTTTTAAATATTTATTTATTATGTATACAGTGTACAGAAGAGGATACAAGATCTCATTACAGATAGTTGTGAGCCACCATGTGGGTGCTGAGAATTGAACTCAGGACCTCTGGAAGAACAATCAGTGCTCTTAACCTCTAAGCCATCTCTCCAGCCCCTACTTTATTTTTTAAAGTTAGGTTAAGAGAGAGAGAGAGAGAGAGAGAGAGAGAGAGAACAGAAGACAGCTTGCTGGCCTTGGTGATTGCTTTCTCCACGAGAGTTCTGGAGATTGAACCAAGTCTGGCAGCATTGGCAGCATTGGCAGCATTGGCAGCATTGGCAGCAATCACTTTTACTCACCACTTGCCAGCCCTTCGTTTTATTTGCTTGCTTTTTTTTTTTAAAAAAACTTTATTTATTTATTTATTTATTTATTTATTTATTTATTTATTTATTTATTTGCCTTGGTGTTTGCCTGGAACTGGAACTACAGACAGTTGTGAGCTGCCATGTGGGTGCTGGGAATCGAACCCGGGTCCTCTGGAAGAGCAGACGGTGCTCTTAACCGCTGAGCCATCTCTCCAGTCCCCGCTTGTTGTTTTTTTAAGATTTATTTTTATTGAATATTTTTTTGAGGGTCTGAAGAAATGGCTCAGTGGTTAAAAATACTGGCTGCTCTTGCGAAAATCCCAGATTCAGTTCCCAGCACCTGCATGGTGATTCACAACAACTTGTAGATCCAGCTGCAAGGGATCTGCTGCCCTCTTTCTGGCCTCTGGTGGCACTAACATACATTGAGGCAAATATACACATAATTAATTTTTTAAAAATATAAAATATTAATAAAAATTTTTGGAAAATTATGTGTATGTATGCATGCACACATAAGTACGGGTGCCAAAGATGCCAGCAGCATCAGATCCCCTGGAGCTGGGTTACAGGGGGTGCATGCACACATAAGTACAGGTGCCAAAGATGCCAGCAGCATCAGATCCCCTGGAGCTGGGTTACAGGGGCTTGTGAGCTGCCTGGTAGGGTGCAGGGAATGGAGGTTAGGGCCTCTGTAACAGCAGCAGCAGCAGCGCTCTTGGGCTCTGAGCCACCTTATTTGGGTTTTGGAGGCAAGATTTCCCAAGCTATCCTGGCTGGTTAACAAAACCCAGCCAGACCTTTACTTCCAGAGTGCTGGGGTTAGAACCACCATGGCCAGGTTTTTTGTTTTGTTTTTTAAGATGGGGGGGAATGATCTCAAGTCTATGACCCTTCTAACTCCTCCTTTAAGTATTGGAATGATAGGTATATACCCCAGCCCAGCAATTATCTATCATCTAAAACACTCAAAATTGTGTTAAACTAAAAGTGAAGCCAGGCAATGGTGTCGCACACCTTTGATCCCAGCACTCAGAGGCCAAGGCTGGCGGGTCTCTGAGTGTGAGACCAGTCTAGTCTACAGAGAGAGTTCTAGAACAGTCAAGACTACACAGAGAAAACCTGTCTAAAAAGAAAGAAAGGAAGGAAGAAAGAAAGAAAGAAAGAAAGAAAGAAAGAAAGAAAGAAAGAAAGAAAGCTAAAAGTAAAATCAGTTTATAGTGAATGTTATGAAAACCTGGGCTGGGGAGACAGCTCAGCAATTAAGGGCACAAACTCCCCTTGCAGGAGACCCATGTTCTGTTCCCAGCACCTTCACGAGGCAGCTCATATAAGCCCATCACCTCAGCTTCATGGGATCCACAGCCTCCCGGCCTCTGGGGACACCTGCTCTCATGTGAACATACTCACTCACACACAGACACTCAAGTATTAAATAATTAAAAATCATAGCCTGGCAGGTGGCACATACCTTTAATCCCAGCATTTAGGAGACAGATACAGGTTGATCTCTGTGAGTTCAAGGCCAGCCTGGTCTACAGAGTGATTTACATAGTAAGACCAGGGAATAAATAAGGAAATGAATGAACTGTACAAAGGCTCACACCTATAATCCCAGCACCTGGAAGGTGGAGGCAGGGAGGATCAGGAGTTCAGCTACATATTGAGTCTGAGGCTAGCCTGTGCTACATGACACCCTACATAAAAAGGCTAACGTAATAATGATAATAAAAACACAACAGAAAGGTCTAGATTTGGACCCAATTCAGCAGTTTCTCTGTAGTTGACACCAAACAGAGCAAGTCACTTCGTGTCTATCAGACTCAGTTTCTCCACCTGTGAAATGGACATCTTCTCTAGTCCACATACGTATTGATTTCTGTGAGCATCAGGTGAGAGAAAGACTGTTCTGTGAAATCACAGTGATCCATCTATATGGTTGACTTGTGCAGTGGAGACAGACAGGGGGCCCTGCAGAAGGGCCCCCAACCACAGTGCTCCCCCCCATCATCTCATCTACAGGACACCAACACCAGGTAGGTCCCACATAGCAATTAAACCCATTTTGTAAGTGAGGGGACAGGCTCAGGAAAGCTGAGGAAATTATCAAAAGCTGCCAGCTCTTGAGGTGCCCCATGCCTTCCAACACACCAGGCCTGTGTCTTGCTGACTGCCTTCCTGATATGTCACTTACCTTTACTATTTTAGATCTGGAAATTTTGGGGACCCCTTAACCAAACTTCTCACATTACATTCCTCATACCAATAGTCTAAAGGTTCCAGACCTTTCGGAGTGTCTCTCAAGTCCAGACAGCAGGACAAGCTTGTAATGTTTACTTGGTAGGCAGGGGCAGGCAAATCTCTGGGAATTAATTCAAGGCCAGCCTGGTCTACACAGTGAAGCCGTCACTCAAGATAAATAAACAAAAAGTTTAAAAAATTAGAGCTGCCAAAATGGCTCAAACAGGGCACTTGCTGACACCTACAAATGAACTGGTTGTCCCTCAGACCTCTGTATACATTGTACATATGAACCATGGCTTGTGTGCCACCCACACATACAATAAATAAATGTAAAATTTTAAAAATAAGCATATCTCAAGTTGAATGTGGTGTCACAGGCTAGCAGTACCAGCACTCAGGAGACTGGAGAATCTTGGCTTCCAGGCAGTCTGCACAGGGAGACAGACCCTAGCTGTCTGGGGAGCCGGGGACAACCTGGAGAACCGTCTAGACTTTTACTTTCCAGCAGCCACTCAGGCAGCCACTGACATGTTACAAAGGGAAGTGCTGGAGTTAGGTGGAGGGTGCTATCCTGTCGTTCAGGCTACTGTTCTTTTTTTTTTTTTTTAACTTTTTTATAATTTTATGTGAATTGGTGTTTTGCCTGCATGTGGAATTATAGACAGTTAGCTACCATGTAGATGCTGGGAATTGAACCAGGGTCCTCCAGCCATCTCTCCAGCTCCAGGCTACTGTTCTGAGGAGAGCTGGGAGCCCAGATCCTCCCCTCAGTGGCTGAGTCCATGGGCTGAAGCATCTTGTCCTCAGAGGTGAGTCTGCTCGGGTCTCTAGCAGCTCCGGAGCTGCGCAGGTGGGGAGAAGCTGAGCCGGTGGGGAGAAGCTGAGCCCAGATTAGCTAGTCAGGAGAAGCTGTGAGCTGCAAGGTGCACTGGAGAGGAGTGACCGGGACAGGTGACAGGAGCACAGGAGCACCATGCCACTGCAGGAGGAGACCCTTCGGGAGGTGTGGGCCTCAGACAGGTGAGGAGCCCCCACCCACATCATCCCATCTGAGCCCCAGGCCCCAGTTGCAGGGCCACAGAGGTGGGGGTGGAAGGGACTAGAACGCAAGAAGGGAACCAGCCTAGTTCCTTTGTATCCTCAGTGGCCATGAGGAGGACTGGCTGAGTCCGGAGCCCCAGCTGCGACCCAAACAGGTGTGTCACCAGGTTTGGGGTTTGGAAAAGAGGCTCAAAGGTGCCCCGCAGTATGCACAGAAAGAGGGGCTGTAGGGGAGAGGTCATCTCGCCAACACCTGCAGCTCTTTACTCGGAGAGTTTAGAAAAGAAAGGGCGTTTAGGGTCCGGGGTACCCAGGAGGACTTGGGGGCTTTGGGTCTTGGGGGTGACCATCATGCGTGCATGGGTCATGCACACTGAGAAGAAGCTGCAGCACCCTTGGGTTAATCCGAGGCTATTTCTGGAGGATCCAAGGGATTAGAGGGGGATGGGAGCCCCAGAGTCCCCTTCTCTCCCCGAGACCCCTACTCCACAGCGACCCACCCAGGGACAGAAACTGAAGAAGAAGAAGAAGTCCGAAACCCCCGAGTCTCCAGGATCCAAGCCCCGCAAATCTGGAGGTGAGTCCTGGGGATGTGTGGGAGAGGGTGTGGGCCGGGGAGGCTGAAACGGGGACCTCCGGGACAGGACCCTGCTGAGCCAGACTTCTGTCCCAGCTGGACGCAAGAAGCTCGAGGAGCAGCCGACAGACCCGGCCGAGGCGAGCGCTGAGCCAGCAGTCTACACCAAGTTCCTTCGGGATCCCGAGGCCAAGAAGCGGGACCCCCGGGAGACCTTCCTGGTTGCCCGCGCCCCAAATGTGGGAGGAGGTGAGTGAGGTAGAGGGAGCGAGGGGCAGACAGTGTGATCTGTCCGGAGAAGCAGGGGTCACCACTTGGGCACCCAGCCCAGGGGTGGGTTCCCTGCTCTTTTTCGGTTACACATACGGGGAAACTGAGGCAGCAGGTGTCCAAACTTTTGCCTAAAGCTCCAACTAGTAGCTAAAGTACCCCAGACGGGAAAAACAAGGGTGGGAAGGCAGGTCAGGAGGGAGGGGACAGGGAGGCAGGGCAGGTGCTTCCCACCGCAGCACCCTGCAGGGACTGGACCTCTGGAGCCTATGTTTACAAGAGTATGCTGTCTCTAGAGGAGGATTCGGAGGAGGATTCCGAGGAGGAGGATGGAGAGGAAGAGGGGAAAAAAGAGAAAAGCTCTCTGCCCGCCAGGAGACCACCCAAGGAGAGGGAGAAGAAAGCCAAGGCCCTCGGCTCTCGGGGTAGGTGCACCCAGGAACCAAGGGGCAGGCAGAAAGAGACCCCTGAGGGGTGGGTGAGACCCCAAAGCTTCCAGCACCCCGTGCACAGTGCTTCCCCTGGCTCTCCCTCATCACTGAGGGTTGCTAAGGAGATTGGTTCCCAAGGTTGCTGGAGAGCGTGGACCAGGAGAAGGATTCTGTTTGTGAGTTTTTGCTCTGTTCATGTGGATTCGTATATATATATATATATATATATATATATATATATATATATATATATATATATGTATTTTTTTTTTTTTTTTTTGAGACAAGGTTTCTCTTTGTAGCTCAGGCTGTCCTGGAATTGGCTCTGCAGACCAGGAACTCAGAGATCTGCCTCCCAAGTGCTGGGATTAAAGGCATGCGCCACCACCACTTGGCGATCATTGTAATTTTTATTAAGTAGATAAAAGTAAAAAAGAAATGTGTGGCTAAAGACA